>SNQJ01S0072372.1:0-10186 GCA_010110895.2 Picea sitchensis
TTCTACGGGACTAGCCTGTGGTCTAAGAAACCATGAACGAAGGGCATTTGGGCCGTGAAAATCACCCGAGGATCGCACCTGGCTTGGGCCACACCAACCCTTAACATGGTTGGATTTTTTGAGTGTCTCCTCTTGACTATCACGAATTTCAAACCTTGGCCTTCTTACATAACGAAACCCTCGAAATCTAATCTCACTAGCAGGATTTGACAATTTAATTATTTTCTTAATGTAAATTATAAAAAAAAAAAAAAATTATTAGTAAATAAATTATCAAGGAAAAACACTTTTAGATTTAGGAGTTGATTTTCAGTGTTTTATTTGCAATGGTGCTAGTGGTTAATGCCATGGTTTCAAGGGTTAATTTTAGGGTTCTTCCCACAATGTCAAGGGTGTGATTTCAAACAAACCACAATTTTAACCACATAAAAAAAAAGGTTCTACCGGTAGCTAAAATATGATATTTTTGGGTGAACGTTCTGTTTTTTAGGTCACAGTTCTCGTTAAGTTGGTAACTTTGTTCCAACCCATCTCCTTCTATTGAGTCAATAGAGTTCTATTGAGCCAAAGTATGATATCGATACTACCCAAAAATCTCTACTGAGAGATCCAAAAATTTGTATGAGCTGAGAGAAAAAATGTCCAAGTACACACAAAATTCGGTCCAATAGTTGGGAGGTAGAGATGAACTCCCTCTTCCTATATGTTGGCACAGGGGTAGACCCAGGGTTCAACGCTTCAAAAACACATGAAAAAAACCCTAACTACCAACCCTTTTGGCAACACCTGCGAAGCAGATGAATTCTCACCCGAGGTAGAGGAAGGGGGGTTGTAGGACGCAGGTGTCTACAATATAGATGGGACACAGATCTGTGATTACAATACTGAACATAGCAATTAGCCAACAATATGCATTAATTTATGATTCTTAGTCACATCATAGATTAAACCCTAATTATAAAACAACATAGTAATAACTAGATCAAACACTTACAAGAACATAGCATTAACTCAGATCTAGCAGTCATTTACCATCAATAGAGAACTAAGCATCCATACAACTATCTAACATACATCAAGATCAGTGCACTAAGTAGATAAATAAATAAACAACATGAATAACATTGCACAAAGCACATCAACATAGGATATACGTGGTTCACCCCAATGTGGGGCTACGTCCACCAAATCTTCTTATTTTTTATTGATGTTTAGGATTTCTAAATTCTTCTGCTCCTATGCACAAAGCCACAGAGCCTACTCCACAAAGGACAAGAGACCTCGCCAAATCCTCCTTCCTGAATTGGGTCAAGGCACAAATCCAACTCTTCAGTAGCACAAGGCCTTACACAGTCTGTTTACACAAAGCCTCTGACAATCACTTGCACTTAGCTCTGCAAGTCTTAACACTTTCTTGCACAAAGCCAACACTTACAATATAATATGAACACATCCAATTGCTACTCATGCACTAAACCGATCCCAAGTACTTACTTTTTCTTCCTTGCACAAAGCCACATGCGTCTTCTTACATTGCTTAGATACTTATTTATACGTTTAAAAAAGAGTCTAAACATGGGTAAGCCCATGGGTCGACATCCCATACCCGTTAGATAAACCCTAATAACACAAAAAACACACAAAATGGGTGAGATCCCATGATCTCTGCTTCGCCTGGGCGCTCCATCTTTGACCAGCCTGTCGATGTCCCAAAAATGGTCAAACATGACCAATGTTTCTTTAAAACTTGTTCGAGGGCCAACAGGCCCCCAACACTCACCTGTGACTCATCCTGAGTCACTTTGATTTGGTTAATACCACTTCGAATTCCTTGAGCTTAGCTCGATCTACCTTGACTTGCTGCTTCACCAAAGCCTCCTGCTCGATGAACTCCTGAATTACTTTCTCGGTGACAGGCCCTTGTTAGAGAAGATTTGCCTCACCCTATGAAATATTGCAAAGAGGGCCTTGTTCCATTCCCCCATGCAGAATTACTTTCCTTGAGTAATAAATCCAAAGGAAAAAATAAATATTTTTCCACTTGTACGAACCTTGCAAGCTATACAACAAGCGTATACGCTGGTTGCTCCACTACAGCCTGTGTACATCGGGATTTGTGCCAGAAAATCAAAATTAAATGTCGGGTTTCCATGTCATGACAGGATATCTATGATCCTTGGCCTTCCATATACTGGAAACGTTCTAACTTGACCCTTCAATTTCATTTTGAAGGCTATAAAGAATCCAATTCCGAGCTATGGAAAAGATGAGAGAATTCAACTTTGAGAGCAAAGTTACTCTAGAGAAATTATTACTTCATTATTGAGTCTGCATCCCTTTTTGCTTTAAGTCTGAGCATAGTGTTCAACCCCCAAGCTCTTCCCTTATTGATGGAGAACCTCTTTGTATCCCTTATATGAGCTTTCCTTTGGTGGAGGATTGAAGTCTTGGAGGCCCAGTTGGAAGGAACTCAGTTTCTTGGTTCCGAATCGTGCCGACACAAAAGTCTGTAATGTTTCACTTCTGTTGATCATTTATTAATAGAAATACACCTTTCCCGTCCAATTGATATCTTGAAAATATATGTATTATGATCCATGGGCATGTTTGTTTTGTATGTTAATAGATTGTGCTATCTAATGTGCTAACCTTTTATATCATCACTATATGCTTGCTCTGCTTGTTTTTTGAGAACTTGTTGTAAGTATAAAGCTTTTGGTCGAAGTGCTCAATGACGGACATCATCAAACGTTTGGACGAGGTAGGCCTCTTTCTTATATCTCTTGCACATTAGTTTATATAGCATATGATGGAATTGAGTTGATTTATGTAGTCATACCTATCTTTTGTCGTTCACCCTAGCCATAGAGAGATTGTCCTTGTAACAGAATTGGTGAGCATACTGAGGATGAATCTTCTTTCTTAGGATTTGAAGTGCTTTTGTCCTTAGACTGCTCTTGTTTCTATTGTGGTTCTTGTCGTATCAGTGCTTGACAGATCCTGTTCAATCAGGGTCTGAGATTTCAGCCTTTCTCCCTTGCCTAGTCTTGTTTCAAAGAATATACACACCTTTTTGCTTGACAGTAATGTATACATGCAGACTGTCTCACTGCAAGTTGTGTATATACTCTTTGTTTTCCCAAACAGTCGCATACACCATTTTCCTTGCCTGTTTGCTTGGTCTGGTATTTGTTGGGTGGGATTTGATTCTTGTTGAGCCTTCTTAGGTCTCTGTAGTGCCTGTTGAGTACCTATGGGATGACAGGAAACCCTCTTTTGGTTGAATTTTTGGGCGAAGTTTTTCTCTTCATATTTTAATTTTTATGTTCCTTGTACATTGGGCTGGGTGTTTCATTGCTTGATATCCTGCTTGAGTTATCCCTCTTTTATACACAATAGGGATATATATCAAGTTACTTTTCAGTCCATGCATTTTCAGTTTCGATATATTGAAAATACAAAAAAATAGGAAATTTTCATTGCTTGGCATCTTTTGTCTTTTGAGATTTTATCATTATCTTAGTGCATACAGTGAAAGATTGCATTTTTACTTCTGAATCGTAGAGTTGAATTTGAAAATTGCATCATTTTTTAGGAGCATATCAAACATTAAAAGTTAAAGTTAGATTGTGCACTATTTTCATATTTTACTTTCTTGGAGAGTCATAACACCATGAGTTTCATCACCATACCTTTTTGAGTAATCACAACCATAAAATCAACGCTATAACTTAAAATTCATTAGTAACGATTTTATTTTCTAGGGTGCACAAACTAGCCTAGGATTTAGTACCTTGGAATAGGATTTTGTGAGTAAACCTCTCCAAGGTAATTAAATCAACATATGTGTTTGAGAAAGGGAGTTGAGAAGTCCATTGTATAATTGGTAAGATCAGGAGGCTCCGCTCACACCGGAGTTAATCACGAGGTTGCGGGAAGTTGTTTGAAGGGATATCCCCCTAATACTTGCCTAGTGTCATAAATATTTATGTGGATTTATTCGTATTTGGGGATCCTGATAGTTCCCACACCTCCGTGAGAGGCATTGCTTTCAAGGTTTTGGGATTTTCTACCCTTCCCATATGCTAATCTGGACTTACGACTACTAACCTGTGCATCGTTTATATATTGGCTTATTAGTTTCTTGACTTAGGTATCTCATAGGTTACTTGCAAGGGTTATTTTGCAAGTACCCTGGGTCAAATAGGGGTCAAACAACACATAGCCTTTATGGAGGATTATCTCTCTGGGGGGGTCTGACCGACTATTTGTTAAGCCCACAAGGACCCCTATAACTTATTATGTTACCTCTGATCTTTAACAGGGAGTCTCAAATCCCTCTTGGATAAGACATACCTTCCTTAAAGAGGGAGGCCACTCAACCACTTTACCCCGTTTGCATGTATATTGGCCATTTGAATTTTGGTGTGCTCTTTTCTTACTAGTTGGCCTTAGGATATGCTTTAATCTTTAGAGTCTTAAGTCATTGTGGAGTTGAACCAGCTGCCCCACCGTCCCGTCACTTGTTACAATTGCCACCATATTTTGTGTCCTTTCCTTCTAAAAGGCGTAGATTCATTATATGTGGTACACACACATCCATTGTTCAGACTTGTGATTCTACAAGGATGAGTACTGAACTTGGTCTTGAGAATTTTGGGAGCCAATACCCACTATAGTTAATGGAACCCCCTTGAATCCTGCAACCTCCATGGTTGTAGTACCAGAGGCACCTATCATTACTATGGCCCAACCTATAGTTAATGCTCATGCTACCACCTCAAACCCCTTTGGGTCTCTTGGCCACTCATCGGGCTACAAAGTTCAGTCCATCTCTATGGATTTTAGTCCATTTTCTTATGGTATGCCTAAATTCACCTCGCAGTTTTCAAACTCCATCCCAGCTGTTGGCCCTAATGATAGCGCTAGAATTGGGGGTAGTACACCTCCCTACAATCCTTTTTGATTTGGTGGATCTCAAATCCCTCAAATGATTCCTAATATGGGAGGTATCCCTGCTTTTAACCCTGGGTCCAATCCTCCTACTTCTTGGTGGAATATTCAACCTGGCGGACAAGCTTAGGCTCAAGTTCCATCCTATAATCCTATGTCCTCGGTGCAGATTCCGATCAATACATTTGGCATGACGAATCTGTCTCTATCCTCTGGTTTCCAACCTGGGGGAGGTCAATTTCACGATTTGGGCAACCCCCAACCTGGATCTAATCCAGCTAGGGGAAATTTCTATAACCCTTAATAAAACATTCCAACTAGAATGATGCCCAACCAACCTTATATGAATCAACCTAGAGGAGGGCCTTATAATGTTGAATAGGGCCATGCGGTTTACCAGAACCCTGGATGGCCTCTGAATCCACAAACACAATCTTTCCTAGGAGGTTGGAGCAAGATGTCACAACCACGTCTCCCTTTTCTAGCCATACTTAATATGCCATATTTGTCGAAGTTAATGAATGACCGCATGAGTCATGATCCTACATGGCCCCCGGTTGCCACCAAAATTCCTTCAAAAATCCCAAAGTTCGAGGGTAAGAATGGAGAGGATATTGGTGATCATGTCACTACCTTTCACCTTTGGTGCTCATCAAACTCCCTTAATGATGATTCTATTCGTTTGAGATTATTTCAATGCACCCGTATTGGAGTTGCTGAAAAATGGTATATTGAGCTAACTAGGGGGGCATATGAGACTTTTAGTTAGTTGGTGATGTTCTTTCTTAACCACTTCCAGTTTCCCATTCGTTATGATGTTGGCTTAGAATTGTTATCTACTCTACGCCAGGATACCACCACTCATATTTAAGACCATATTCAGGAGTGGAATAGATGGAAGAGGTTGATTAATACCCCTAAACCCCCAACCTTTCTTTTAGAATGGATTCTTAAGTCTTTTCATGCTCCTATCTCAAAGGACATTACTACCTTCAGGGTTACCACTGAGGAAGAAGCGATTTTTAGGGCCCAACAATTAGATTTGATATATGCTCGGTCTGGGATGTTATACCATCTTCTTTCTGATGCACCATGGTCTACTTACGTCCCTAGGAAAAATCCCATACCTCGTGTCGATGGCATTGTAGGTTCCGCCAATGTAAAGTCCACAGACTCGGTGACAAACTAGTTGAAAGAGTTGTCTTTAAGCCATTCTGTAGGATGACCAACCTCCTCTATGTCTTCCAATCCCACTCAGTCGACAGATGTACACTCCATGCAATCGTCGTCCAACCCGAATGGTATCCAACAACTAGGAGGGAATAAGAAGAAAGGATGCAATAACTGTAAGGGTGGGGAAAATGGTAATAAATCCAAGGATAATAATAATAATGAGAAGAAGGGTAGTAATGCTGGAGAGGGAAAACAAGAAAAAAGTAAGGTGAAGTTTCCCTGTAAGCTTTGCACATATTATCACCTTACCCATTTGTTCCCCAAACTTGTAGAAGATGTGAGGCGTTTAGCTCAATCACCCTCCGTGCTGACGAATCCATTCCCACATAATCAAAACTTATCCTCAAGCTCCTCAAACGCCGAAAATGTGACTCGTGGAGGTCAAAATCAGTAGTCGCAAGATGGCGACCATTTATGTATCAATATGTTCGATGTAAAAATAGATGTAACCACTCGATCTCAAGACTATAGTTCTAAACAAACTATTCCTGGTCTAGAATCTCCTCCTCCTCTAGAGACGACTTTACAAATTGAGAAACTGGAGCCACTGCCTCATATTCTGAAAGGAGTACTTAAGCACTCTACCCATAATCCAAATGCTAGAGCTGCCCATAACTACTCTATTATTAAGGACCTGGGTAAAACCCCTTGTGCGATGTCGTCTTTGGAGGTACTCCAGACGTGTCCTTCACAGAGGAATGCCTTACTCTTTGCTCTAGGAGCTCTAGAACCCATTGTCTCTAAGGTTACCAAGTTTTATGTTACAGATGTTAAGCCTCACCTGCATTACCATGTGTATTTCCAAATCCATGTGGAGTATTCCAAGTATACCATCAAACGTGCAGTTGTTGATGAAGGCGTTTGTACGTGTGTGATGTCCCTGGCATGTTGGAAATCTATCGGTTCTCCAACTCTTTCCAATTCATCAAACATATTGACTAATTTTGAAGGTCATTCCTTCTTCCCTCATGGTATTCTCCCTGCCTTTCCACTCCAGTTAGGTGGGAAGATAGTGGAGGTGGAGGTAGAGGTAGTTGATGCGCCTCTTGATTATAACCTATTACTAGGTCACAATTTGACTTATGCTATGATCGTTGTCGCGTCGCTCATCTTTCGTGTCCTTTGTTTTCCTCATGAAGGGAAGATCATGCTGATAGATAAGTTATCCTTTGCGTTCTATAGTCCTAATGCATATCTTGGACAGTCAATTCCTATGATCGACAATTCTCAGCTGGCAACTGAGAATATCGGTGTCAGAATGTATTCTTCCCTTATGGGTACTTTCGACTTCTCAACGACGAACCATCAAGTTTATGCCATGTTCAGTAGACCCATCTCGACTGGGATGTCCATTCCTTTATGCACATATTATTTTGATGATCCCTACACCCTACCTTCACCGACTTTGTCTTGTGAAGGACAGTCACATGCTAGGATGGCCATGCCACTATCGACATCATAGATTGAGTATCAAGTTGTTCTTGACTCTTCCGTCGATCTTGATCCCATTCCCTCATAGACGAATGAGGAGGATATTGTGTCTAGGCCCGTGTGGGCCACCTCATTGTCTTGTTCACATGATTTCTTCGATGAGACTTTTCTTTTCGATGAATCCATCATCGAAGCCATGAATGGTTCTGAAAAACCTTGAGATGATATGCATCACCGTTATTATTTTCTCCCAGAGCTTGAAAGAATCAAACAAGACAACTTTCGATCTAATTTGAGTGAGATAGTCGATCATGCCATAGTTCCACTTGATACACATGACATTTATGTCGAAGGAAACATGGAGAATATTTCTCCTACCGTCTATATCGACATCTCGCATACCCCTGGTAAGGTTGAAAATGTAAATATCGGTGCAGATTGTTCGCCAGAAGAAATCTTGATCTACACCGAACTCTTCAAGGAATTTTGAAACGTATTTTCTTGGTCCTATGAAGAGATGCCAGGGATCGACCCTCATATTGTCAAACATGAGATTATAACTTATTCGGATGATAAACCTATTTGGAAACGTCTTAGAGCTATAAATCCTCGAAAGGCCCCCACTATTAAGGTAGAGGTAGAGAAGCTACTTAATGTTGGTTTCATCTACCCGGTTCCCTTAACTGAATGGGTATCCAACCTCATTCTTGTAGATAAGAAGAAAGGAACCATCCTTGTATGTATGTATTTCCATGACCTGAACAAGGCCTGTCCAAAAGACAACTTCCCCACACCTTTCATTGATCAAATTCTCAACGAGTGTGCAGGAAGCGGAATATTTTATTTTATGGATGGATTTTCAGGATATAATCAAATTCAAATCAAAATCGAGGATCAACACAAGACATAATTTATTTGTCCTTGGGGTACTTTTGCATACCGGAAGATGCCTTTCGGCCTTAAAAGCGTTGGAGCAACCTTTCAACGTGCCATGACTTTTGAGTTTCACGATCTTAAGCACATAGTCGAAGCTTACCTTGATGATCTTGTTGCTCACTCTTGTAAGAGAGCGGATCATGCTATTCACCTTCAACTTGTTTTTGAAAGATGTCATTATTATAGAATTTGTTTGAACTCTCACAAGTGAAGCTTTTGAGTTAAGTCTGGTCGTCTTTTAGGTTTTCTAGTTTTTGAGACTAGGATCATGGTAGATTCACTTAAGGTTGAGGCAATACTTCGGTTTCCTCCCCCCCACATGATTAGACAACTTCAGGGTATATAGGGGAAAGCTAACTTTATTTGTAGGTTTATAGTGAACTATGCCACTATCACTAAAGGTTTCATTAGTCTCTTGAAGAAGGACACCCCTTTTATCTAGGATGAGTGAGCCCAGGAGTCATTCGATGCTTTGAAGAAATATTTGGTGTCGATGCCTCTACTGAAGCCTCCTGACTACAATAGAGATTAATTGCTTTATATCACCACGTTCGAGGATACGATTGGCATTGTTCTGGTTTGGGAGGATGATGATCTCCATGAGCACGTCATTTACTATCTTATTCAAACTTTACTCGGTCCTGAACTTAATTATACTCACGTTGAAAAGCTAGCTTTGGTTGTCGTTCACGTAGTCCATCATCTACATTATTATATATTACTTTGTAAGACTACGATGATTGTTGATGTCAATCCATTTCAACATGTCCTTACCCAGCGTATCATAGGGGGGAAATACAATAAATGGATTTTCATTTTATAGGAGTTTGATCTCAATTTCACTTTCGCGAAATCCAATAAATATCTAGTCTTTGCAGAGCTAATATCCGATTTTCCATGATTAGATGAGGACGTTATCCATGTCGATTTGTTTGTGAATGAACACATTTTTCTTGTCTCGTTGTCTAACCCCTAGTACGAATATATCATGCTCTATCTTCATACCTTGAAGTTCCCTCAACATCTCTCACAAGATGACAAACAACGTATAAGGTACCAAGATAAGAAATATACTATCGTCGGTGAAACTTTGTATCGTCGAGGAATAGACAGTATCTTGTGTCGTTGTTTAACTCATGGAGAAGCTGAGTCTGTTATGAGAGATTTCCAAAGTAGGGATTTTGGTGGTCATCTATTCAGTCTTACAACAACCCAAAACATTTTGCGAGCCGGTTATTTCTGGCCTACTATCTTTAAGGATTGTATTGAAGCAGTTAAGAGGTGTCACCCCTGCCAGGTGTTCACTCAGAAAATTCTCTCGCATCCAGTTGTTATAACCCTAATTTGCACCAGACATGCTTACCTGACATCAGGTCATCTCAAATTCCTTCTTTGCCAAAACACTAGTAAGCAACTCTTTTTCAAACCCCCTTTTTAAAGGCCCACGCACCCTGATCCATTACTGAACATGTGTACATGTGAGATGACCCAAGATAGCCCACATGTACCTACAAAAGCATGAAAAAAGGAAAGTTGTTGATGGAACACATAAATTTGGGTAAGTTAACTAAACCTTTCGGCCATGCATGGCCGGTCATTCGACCAAATACCTAGCTCCTTCTAACCTATAAAA
>SNQJ01S0072374.1:0-14159 GCA_010110895.2 Picea sitchensis
TCCAGATAGAATAGTATTACCTGAAAATATATCAAAAATCATACAGTTATCCATCAAACAAACTTGGGTCCATTACCCAAACCTGGGTTCTCCAACTTCTCATGGTCATAACTCTCTAACCGTGAGGAGTTATGTGGCATTCCGCATACCACTAGAAACGGAATGACAAGCACTATCCATATAGGATAGTTTCACTAAACTTCATCTCAATATTCCACAAATAAGCATGGGTTCTCTAACCATACTTCTATGATAACTCAATTTGCAAAGTGTCTTCCCGTGAGGGATTTCACCATAAGGAGACCACTTTGGAGTTCATCCATTTGTACTTATTATCAACCATTACAAGACAATAATGAGTCATCTTTATATCAAACAAACTTGGGTCCATTGCCCAAACCTTTGTGCTACTGGAATTCACTATCGTACTTTCTCTAAGGGTTGAAATCAATATACAATATCACTCTCCAATAGTTGACATCAATGACAACCAACAATCCATACCAACTATCCATCAACCTAAGCCAATTGTCTGACAATTTGACCATTCTAAAGATAAATTGCAAATTGTAAGGTAATACCTAAACTATAACAATACCATTCTTTCCATATTGTTCAATACCAGTTCAGTACTATTTACGCAATAAAATGACCAAAATAAATAATGTGACCAAGAAAGTTGATAATGAGAATTATATTCAGTATGGAACAAGTTTGCACATGTCCTCCTCGATTCCTCCTACTAATACAAGACTTCATTGGTACCTCCCAACCAATGCTAGGGGTAATCTTCTTCCCCCTTAGTGCCCTAAGCCACAAAGGGGCCACACATAGAAATCCAAAACTCAATAGCAGAAACTTGCCCTCGCAAGGAGAGGCTTCCACCTCTTGCACAAGGGTAAGCTCTCTCTTCCTCACCATTTATTTTATAAGAAAGTTTGCAATGATACTTGTCCTATCATGCACAATTAAACAATTTTAAATAATTAAATTAAGGATTATCCAACCACAATAGATGTCACACTCTCCCCAAGTTGCACATGTTAAATCCCTTTTTATTTTATTTAATTACTCAATTTCCCTCACATTCCCCAATTTGTTCCTATTTTTCGTCCTAGTTGTCTCTTAGTTCCCCAATCTCTCCTTTATTGTGTCCCCTAACTAAATTTCAGTTTGAGTTTGATTAGGAGTCTTATTTTAGTTAGGATTTAGTGGTTGATTGACTTAGGATACTAACTCTATGTTGACCACCTATTCTCTGATGGATTTATTTATTTTTAATTAAAAATATTTTTTTATTATTTTCATACACACATGTGCATCAACCCAACTTTTGATTCTTACTCCCCCCTTTACTAGAGTTCATTAAATCTCAATTCCCTTAACTTATTTAATATTTCATTTAGTCAATCATTTAGACTTAGACTCTTTGTTAGTTTTCTAGTTCATAATTTAATAATAAAATGTATACTTTTTTCTAACAAAGTCTAAACATTCATTTCATTTTCTAGGCCTTATAGATAAATTTTTACTCACAATTTTGCTTACGCGACGTGCCCTTCAAGATGCACTTCTGTGCTCCAAGGGTGCCACTTGCCATTGACTAGTTTGGAAGTTTGTCAAACACTTGGATTCAACACTCCGTTGGTCGACCTTGTGAGAGACTAAGGGATTTTCTAAGGAATAAGGATTCTGCCTTATTGCACACCCCTTATAATTCCTCATGAGAAATTGTCTCAGTCTACCCTCACGTCATCGTGGACCTCTCTAAACAAGGTAATCGTTAACCTTCAGTTCAGATCATGGCGAGAGTGCTAGTAGGTTGTGATAGGGATGTTTCCACACCTCTCCCTCATCTGTTTGGTTTCTGTGTATGACCCCTTTACTCCTTATGTGAGTCGGATTAGCAAGCGTCACCAAGTCTTCATCCACTAACAAAAACAATGTCAATAATCCTTATACATAATATCCATACTGAAATCATCATATAACACATGTGTGTAATCAAATGCTCAAACTAAGTACAAGTCCACTCCCTGACTCAATCTAAAGTCCATGGAAGTCCATTGATGCCATCAACATCCCCAACCTGTCATGTTTCCTGCACACTTAGGAAAACTCATCATAATACCTATCAATATATACATCTAGAAAATAACATGCAAATCTCACTACTCAACATAACATAACTCATAATCATAGAAAAAAACATAATGTACCATAACCAGTTCACTTGCTCGCAAGTGTCCTTAATGAATAATTCAGTATAAAAATGTGATCAGTGCAAATGGATGTTACAATCATATAGATGACCCCGCCCCCTGGTGGAGAAATAATATTTGGAAACTAAAGTGCCTAGCAAAATCCAAGATATTCATGTGGCTACTTCTCACTAAGAAATCCCCCACCTGGGAAAATCTGCAAAAATAGAGTTTTGTTGTCCCAATCCGATGTTTTCTTTGCAAACAAGATAATGAAACAATATATCACCTTTTTCTGAAATTACCCTACACACAAGTGGTCTAGGATGATACAAAAACATCGTTCAATACCACTGCTTGTTGGGAGGGAGTTTTAGTTGAGCATGCCCTCTAATCTTGGCTCTCCTCCTAAAATTCATCTCCATTCAAATCCCTTCCTCTTCTCTTGGCATCGGGCATCTACCTGGTCCAAAATCATGCCATTTTGTAGGATCTATATCCCTCCCCCTCCCAATGTTCCATCTCATCTCTAACTATTCTCCAATATTTTCCCCAAACCTCCCCCCCAAAAAAAATCTCCCCTCACCTTGCTCCCACTATAGATGATTCCCTTCCCTAGGATTTCTTTGACGGAGACACTTAAGGATCCCCCTCTTCTAGAGTAGCAGGGGGTATTATTCATATGGATGAATCTAATTCAATATCCTTTGCAACAAATCTTGGAGAAACAACAAACAAATTCAACGAGTTTATGGATGTAAAACTTCTCTTATCACTAGCAATTGAGAAAGGAATTACAAATTTAAAAAAAATTGGGGACTCAATGCTTAAGATAAAATACTTGAATGGAATAAAATCACTACACACATATACATTACAATCATTATTGGACGACATCTAGGGAATACTATCATCCATCTCACATGTCTATAGGATCTGGAATCAGGAAGCAGACAAGCTTTCAAAAATTGGATTGCCATTGGACCAAGAAAGATAGAAAGTCTGGGAAATTACCCTGCTTGTCTCCTTATAATTTTTTCACCACCCTTGGTCCCTTATTTGAATAAAATTTACTTCTACCGTTGGACTCGAAAGATTTTTGGAAATTAGAAAAAAATATTTTCCTGCAAACTACTACAACTTGGTTTTATCTCTCTATATATTATAAAAAAAAGGAAAAAGGTTGGTCTTTATGACTGGCTAAACTTCATAACTCTAAATTTTGAACAATAATATTCAAACTTTGGCAGCTCACTGGAAGTCCATCCTAGTGCAAATTTTATGGATAACAGGGACAATGTCCCTTTCCCACTTTTTCTAGGTAAGACTTGGATTGAGAAGGATCAGATCAGAAGAAAAACATAGGAAGAAGCTACAAAAAAGAAAAAACAAGAACTAAGGGATTTCATAGCTAGAACTTGATGGTGTGGAAGAGAGAGAGAGAGGCAAGGGTACAAACTTAGTTATTAACAAAAACACATACAACCCTTGACAACTTCATGTGATAACAACATGATTGTCCGTAAAGAAACTCAAAAGGTGCCATCTTAATCAAAGTTTGATAACTTTTGTTGTACGTGAATTCTACCAATGGTAAGAATTCTTCCCATCATTTATGTTGATCCATTACATACATTCGCAACATATCCTTGAAAATATGATTTGTTCTCTTAGTTTTTTCATCTGTTTCGAGGTGATATGTTGTGCTGAAATTAAGTTGCATTACCAATGCCAATTGGAAAGAAGTCCAAAATCATCCAGTGAGCACCGATCCTCGATCAAATATATTCTTTCTTGGTACATTATGCAATCTCACAATCTCACTCGGGGAAGATTTTAAGGATGGAAATTTATTTTAAAATGTAGAAACCTTGGTGAATCTTACTAATCCTTCATATGCCAACTATAAATGATTGGCGATATTTTTGTAAAAATATTCAAATTTCTAAGGATTTTATATAGTTTTTATAAAATTTTGGCGATTTTTAAGGTAAAATAATTTTATCCTATAGAATTTAGGTGAATCATTTTTAAAATAGCGAATCTTGGTTTTGGAAAAAACATGGAAAATTAGCCCATGAGCAAAATTTAGCCCCTAAAATCATCCCTAAGATTCTCGCTAACAAAAACTCTAGCACCTGATACGTTGTATGAACTGGAATAAAGTGTGCACTCTTTGTCAGAGTGTCAATGACAAGAAATATAGAATCATGTCTCCTTGTTGTTAGTGGAAATTGAATAATAAAATCCATCTAAATGACTACCCATTTCGATTCAGGAATCACATGTGGCTGTAATGATCTCGCTGGATTTCTATGTCCATCCTTCACTTGTTGACGTTCAAGACATCTCGCCACATAATTAACTATATTAGTCTTGATTCCCTTCCAAAAGAATAAAGCTTTGAGATTTGCCTTCATCTTCGTGACTCCAGGATGAGCCAGGTACATTGCTCAATGAGCTTCGTTCAAAATCAAATTTCTTAATTTGTCATTAGGCGATACATAAATTCTACCTTTATACCTCAAAAATCCATCGTTGTCAAATGAATAACCTTCATACCTCGGTACCATCATGGCATTCTGTTCGATATTGTCCTTAACTTCCTTCTACCAATCATTGTCAATCTACAAAGCCAAAATATTTTCTCGAAGATTCGTCTTAAGGGGTATTACTGAGAATATGTGTGGTCTTCGACTCAACGCATATCCTACTCTATTCACCATTCCTTTAATGTAATTAATCTTAAAGTCGTACTCACTTAATAATTCTGACCAATGCCTTAGTCACGCGTTCAAGTCACTATGAGTAAAAATGTGCTTAAACCCACTGCGATCAGTTTTCAGTTCGAATTTTCATCCATTAAGATAATGTCTCCAAACTTGTAAGGAATAAACAATCGCTAAAAACTCCAAATCGTGTGTTGCGTAATTATCTTCATGCCTTCTTAATTTCCTTGAAATGTAAGCATTCACTCGACCGTCTTGCATCAAAACTCCACCTAAACCTTCCTTGGATGAATTCGTGCATACCAATAATTCCTTGTCCATGTCAGGAACCTTCAGTATTGGTGTTATTCGGTGCTATCATTAATAACTCCTTGAGCTTCTGGAATGCTTCTACACATTTCTTTGACCATACAAATTTCTTATTCTTTTTCTTCAATTCCGTAATCAGATTTTCTATCTTTGAAAAACCTTCTATGAAGCATCGATAATAACTTGCTAATCCCATAAAAATACATACTTATTGTACGTTCGTCGGGACTGGCCATTCCATAATAGCTTCAACCTTCATTGGATCCACAGTGATACCTTTTCCAGATATGATGTGTCCCAAATAATGAATCTTTGTCTGATAAAACAAACATTTCGACAAATTTTCGTACAACTTGTTTTCTCTTAAACACTGCAACACTAATCTCAGGTGTTCGTCATGCTCCTCTCTCGTCTGAGAATAAATTGGTTTGTCGTCGATAAATACTTGTACAAACTTGTCCAAGTATTCATGTAATACCCTATTCCTTAAACTCATAAATACGCTCGTGGAAGTTGTCAATCCAAATGGTAAAACTTTAAAATCATAATGTTTGAATCTCGTTTTAAATGTGGTATTAGAGATATCTTTCTCTTTTATTCACAACTGGTGATATCTTGATCTCAAGTCAATCTTTGAAAACACCATCGCTCCCTTCATTTGATCAAATAAATCATCAACTATTGGCAATAGATACTAGTTCTTTATCATGGCTTTGTTTATTTGACAATATTCAATGCAAAGCCTCCACGATCCATCCTTCTTTCTTACAAAGATCATTGGTACACCCAAACCTTCTATGAAGCGTCGATAATAACCTGCTAATACCATAAAACTGCGTACTTCTTGTACGTTCGTCGGGACTGGCCGTTCCATAATAGCCTCAACCTTCATTGGATCCATAGTGATACCTTTGCTAGATATGATGTGTCCCAAATAATGAATCTTTGCCTGATAAAACGAACATTTCGACAAGTTTTCGTACAACTTGTTTTCTCTTAAACACTGCAAGACTAATCTCAGGTGTTCTTCATGCTCCTCTCTCATCTAAGAATAAATTAGTATAACATCTATAAATACTTGTACAAACTTGTCCAAGTATTCATGAAATAACCCATTCATTAAACTCATAAATACGCCCGTGGAATTTGTCAATCCAAACGGTAAAACTATAAACTCATAATGTTTGAATCCCATTTTAAATGCGGTCTTAGAGATATCATTCTCTTTGATTCACAACTAGTGATATCCTGATCTCAAGTCAATCTTTGAAAACACCATCGCTCCCTTCATTTGATCAAATAAATCATCAATTATTGGCAACATATATTGGTTCTTTATCATGGCTTTGTTTAATTGACAATAGTCAATGCAAAGCCTCCACAATCTGTCCTTCTTTCTTACAAAGATCATTGGTACACCCAAAGCTTCTAAGAAGCATCGATAATAACCTGCTAATCCCATAAAACTACGTACTTCTTATACGTTCGTCGGGACTGGCCATTCCATAATAGCCTCAACCTTCGTTGGATCCACAGTGATACCTTTTCCAGATATGATGTGTCCCAAATAATGAATCTTTGTCTGATAACACGAACATTTCGACAGGTTTTCGTACAACTTGTTTTCTCTTAAACACTACAACACTAATCTAAGGTGTTCGTCGTGCTCCTCTCTCGTTTGAGAATAAATTAGTATGTCGTCGATAAATAATTGTCCAAGTATTCATGGAATACCCCATTCATTAAACTCATAAATACGCTCGTGGAATTTGTCAATCTAAACGGTAAAAATGTAAACTCATAATGTCTGAATCTCATTTTAAATGTGGTCTTAGAGATATCTTTCTTTTTGATTCTCAACTAGTGATATCCCGATCTCAAGTCAATCTTTGAAAACACTATTGCTCCCTTCAATTGATCAAATAAATCATCAATTATTGGCAACAGATACTGGTTCTTTATCATGGATTTGTTTAATTGACAATAGTCAATGCAAAGCCTCCACGATCTGTTCTTCTTTCTTACAAATATCATTGGTACACCCAAACCTTATATGAAGCATCGATAATAACCTGCTAATCCCATAAAACTATGTACTTCTTGTATGTTTGTCGGGATTGGCCATTCCATAATAGCCTCAACCTTCGTTGGATCCACAATGATACATTTTCTAGATATGATGTGTCCCAAATAATGAATCTTTGTCTGATAAAACGAACATTTCGACAAGTTTTCATACAACTTGTTTTCTCTTAAACACTGCAACACTAATCTCAGGTGTTCGTCGAGCTCTTCTCTTATCTGAGAATAAATTAGTATGTCGTCGATAAATACTTGTACAAACTTGTCCAAGTATTCACAGAATACCCCATTCATTAAACTCATAAATACACTCGGGGAATTTGTCAATCCAAATGGTAAAACTGTAAACTCATAATGTTTGAATCTCGTTTTAAATGCGGCCTTGGAGATATCTTTCTCTTTGATTCACAACTGGTGATATCCCGATCTCAAGTCAATCTTTGAAAACACCATCGCTCCCTTCATTTGATAAAATAAATCATCAATTATTGGCAATAGATATTGGTTCTTTATCATGGCTTTGTTTAATTGACAATAGTCAATGCAAATCCTCCACGATCCATCCTTCTTTCTTACAAAGATCATTGGTACACCCAAAACTTCTATGAAGCATCGATAATAACTTGCTAACCCCATAAAACTACGTACTTCTTGTACATTCGTCGAGACTGGCCATTCCATAATAGCCTCAACCTTCGTTGGATCCACAATGATACCTATTCTAGATATGATGTGTCCCAAATAATGAATCTTTGTCTGATAAAGAGAACATTTTGATAGGTTTTCGTACAACTTATTTTCTCTTAAACACTGCAACACTAATCTCAGGTGTTCGCCATGCTCCTCTCACATCTGAGAATAAATTAGTATGTCGTCGATAAATACTTGTACAAACTTGTCCAAGTATTCACGGAATACCCCATTCATTAAAATCATAAATACGCTCGTGGAATTTGTCAATCCAAATAGTAAAATTGTAAACTCATAACGTTTGAATCTCGTTTTAAATGCGAACTTAGAGATATCTTTCTCTTTGATTCACAACTAGTGATATCCTGATCTCAAGTCAATATTTGAAAACACCATCACTCCCTTCATTTGATCAAATAAATCATCAATTATTGGCAACAAATACTGGTTCTTTATCATGTCTTTGTTTAATTGACAATAGTCAATGCAAAGCCTCCATTATCCATCCTTCTTTCTTACAAATATCATTGGTACACCCGAACCTTCTATGAAGCGTCGATAAATAACCTGCTAATCCCATAAAACTACATGCTTATTGTATGTTCGTCAGGACTAGCCATTCCATAATAGCGTCAACCTTTGTTTGATCCACAATGATACCTTTGCTAGATATGATGTGTCCCAAATAATGAATCTTTGTTTGATAAAATGAACATTTCGACAACTTTTTGTACAACTTGTTTTCTCTTAAACATTGCAACACTAATCTTAGGTGTTCTTCATGCTCCTCTCTCATCTGAGAATAAATTAGTATGTCACCAATAAATACTTGTCCAAGTATTCACAGAATACCCCATTCATTAAGCTCATAAATACGCTCGTGGAATTTGTCAATCCAAATGGTAAAACTGTAAACTCATAATGTTTGAATCTCATTTTAAATTTGGTCTTAGAGATATCTTTCTCTTTGATTCGCAACTGGTGATATCCTGATCTCAATTCAATCTTTGAAAACACCATTGCTCCCTTCATTTGATCAAATAAATCATCAATTATTGGCAATAGATACTGGTTCTTTATCATGGCTTTGTTTAATGGACAATATTCAATGCAAAGCCTCCATGATATGTCCTTATTTATTACAAAGATCATTGGTACACCCCACAATGACACACTTGGATGTATAAGTCCCAATTCTAATAACTCCTTCAATTTCATTTTCAACTCTTGCAATTAAGGTGTCGACATCCGATAAGGCATTCTTGCAATCGATTCTGTACTGGGTTTTAAATATATAGTAAATTCTAATTCTCTTTTTGTCGGTAATCCTGGTATCTCTTCAGGGAAAACATCTGCAAACTTTGACACTACAGGAAGGTTTTCTAATCCTTTTGTTTCCCCCTTTTCATTAAGCGCTAAAATGGCATACAACTTACATCCTTTGCACATGGTTTTATGTAATTGTAGGGAAGAAACCAATATCAACAACACTCCTTGGTTTCTTCCCACAATTACTCTAATATGTCCTAAATAATCAATCAAACTTAATCATTTCGTCTTATAGTTAAGTATCGCATCGTGCGATTTTAACCAATCCATTCTGATCACAATGTCATAAGATCCCAAGATTGTGACATACATGTTTACACTTGTGAGGAAATCGCCCAAGTTAATGTTACAATCCTTCACTTTTCCTCCAACCTTTTGCTTGGCACCAAATGCCATTTCTACATTTCTAAACTCATGCTTTTCGACTTCCTTCACTTTAATTCGTTTAAGTGCAAAACTAGATATAATTCTCCCAATAGATCTTGGATCTATTAAAACATTAAATTGTTGATCAACTATCATACTTGAAGTCTCAAGTACTATAGATTGATGCTCAGCCTGACGAATATTAGTTGTTGCATGAATCCTATGGGCCTTGCCAAAATATCCCACGGTTGGTTGTCCTACTGATCTGGAAACTCTTTACTTCTCAATAGGACCGTCTCTCTGATAATGTGGCTCTCCAAAATCCATTCTTCGGGTCGGTGCTTCTAGTTCTGGAGGAAGAAATTGTTGGCCTAGGAGTCTGCGGTTCTGGTCTGTTTTTCAAAAAAGTTATATATTAATTTTTCTACTGTTGTGGTTCATTGTACGAAGTCCTCTGACTGATAGTTGGTCTATGTGGCATAGAAAATATAGGTCTTTTGGGTGCATCGCGGTGCCCAAAAGTCTATGTAACTGGTGTATGTTGTTGCGATGCTCTAGGTGGCACCTTTCTTGTTTTCCTGGAAGGATTCCTAACTGATCCCCACCATTCAGCTCTTTTTTAGCAATGGAAGCCTTCTAAACTACATCGTGCAAAGTCCGAGGCATTAATATCCTCACCTTAGCACTAATGTTGAATTTGAGACCAAACACAAACTTGTTAACCTTTAATTTCTTAGTGTTCATATGTGGAGCATATATGAGTAGCTCCATATTCCTAGCCTCATACTCCAGTACTGTACAAATACCTTGTCGTAAGGCATTGAAATCATTAAGATGTCACTCAATGAATTCATCTTATAAGTACCTCTCTCAGAATAATTCCTTAAAGAATTCCCATGACATGTCTTCAACGGTCATGTTCAGTTGTGGTAAGAGTATTTTCCACCAAAGAAGTGCATTCCCTTTTAGTTGAAATACCGCCATGTGAAACTTCATGTTGGAGGTGTAATCATGTAGTGCAAAGCACATCGCCATATTATCCAACCATGACTCGGTGGCTAACCCGTTTGTGGCACTCCAGAACTCAAGAAATTTAGCCTTCTCGAGTTCTATGTGCACACTACTACTAGCTACTGGAGGGTGTTGCGAACCCTCATTGGGCATATACTCTCTTCCCTCATCCTGATTGAGGCGGTTGATCAACGCCTCAAACATCCTCTAAAAGGATCTCATCATACCTACCATATCGCCCACTACAACTTGTTCTTTTTCATTATCCTGTCCTTCTCCCAGTTGAGAAGATCCCTCGAGTGTTGACATACTTGGAGGAGGCATTCCTCTTCCTCCCACAGCTTGAAATCTACTCATACTGTGTTCTCTAACCACGATACATGACATACACAAAATTCAAATTGTATTAGCAATACATATTTAACTATAAAATATACAGCAGTGTAAGGTTTAACAGGTCCGGTGTCGCATAGTGGAACCCGTCAAGATACCAGATGTAACTCCCCTTTGTACACAACACAAGGTGAGCAAATAATACAATGAAGTATCATGTAATTTTTTTAATTTTTTTTATTATCATAAACAAGTTATGAGATCATTGGTTACAACAATTATCTAGGCAAGGACAATTATATTATAATGAATATAGATACAGGTATTCGATCTATTAATAATAAACACCATTGTAATTTTCAACGAGCCATAATACACCAACTATGCAACATTACAACAAGTAATGATGATACAATAACAATTCCTGGCAATTTAATTGGTCCAAGCATGAAGGTTTTATAACATTAGGTCATACACAATGTCTACCTGCCCAACATCCTACACTTGCAAGGTTAGGACCTTCAAGACACATAATCGACGCTCAAGTCCAGGATTCATCTGATCTCTTCTGACGATTTAAGGTGTCAGGACTGGACACTGTTCCGAGGAACATGAAGATATCTATGCACAAACCATTCCTAGTATAAAATTTTCAAGACTAAATTCATCAATAAATGACTAATAACATTCCATCTATGTAAGGAAACAACAATTCCATATTATGAATTACTTAAAATACAATACTGAGTTTAAAGTTTCTAAGTAATGACTTGATAAACACACGCAAGACTTAATTCATCTACCTTTATTATGATTACACACAATGCACCTTTTAACTTAACTTTGAGGCATAGATGAAGGATTACAAAATATTCAATTAGTCTTATATAAATTATATTTGCGCAATTGAGCACAATATTATATTGACATGTGCAAGCCAACTTTTATTCCATTGGATACCAATCAATTGTTAAGTAGAGTAAGATCATAACCTTTCCATTTATATCTAATATGTAATTACGCATTCATCTCTAGTATATAATTTGGTGAATTATAATAATTCAAAAATCAACTCTACGCAAGACGCTCATTAATTAAATATTCATTTGAAACAGTAACAATTATAAACTAATAATGATTTAAGTACAAAAAATCTTAATAAAACCCTGAAACTAATCCTTGTCATTCATACGATCATTCCTTTAATATTAACACAAGTTATTAATAACTAGTCTTAAGGCCTATCGTTATAAAATTTATAACCATAAATTTATTATCAAATATCCCAATAATCCACAGTTACTACTTGATATTAAAATAAAATGAGATTCTGAATTATATCTAAACGACTAAATAAAAATAATTCTCTAGTCATTACATACCTTGCTACCAAAATATAACTCATTAAATTAATTTCATATTAACTACCTCGCGTTCAATATCTAAGACTACTCCATCATTACAGTAAATTGATTATTCAAAAATTGAAATTGGATAAAGATTGATCTACGAGCTAGGTAATCAACCTCAGTTAGACGATAGACAAGTACACTCATTCAACAATCGTTGGATTAAGAATTCTTAAGAATTCACAGTAGAGGCGGTGATTTGGTTGCACATCAAGCCTACTATATCGAATGTATCAACTATAAAAACCACATGACTGTAGTAGTAGTGGGAAAGAAATTACATTTATCAAGTTATTGTCTCAATAACAAATCTAATAGTCCTATTTCAATCCGAACAGTGTGTTGCTTATAACATAGATAAAAGGATGGGGTTTAAGAAACTAAGATTTTGTTGACACAATCTAGGTTAAGGATAAAAGTATACATTCTTTTGATCTCAAGTTAACAGTGAAAGTATTTTTTTTTAAACCAATGGTTAACTGAAGGTTCACTTAAATAAGGGTTAGCAATTACACAGATGTAAAATAAAGAAACATGCAGCGAATCCACAAGTGTCAAGAGAAGAAGAACTAAGGTACAGAAATTTCAATTGGCAACACTAATATTCGCACACCTATTTCCAACTGGCAGTGCTCTAATTCAAACACCTATTTCAACTGGAAGCGCTATAATTCACATGCCTTGTTATATATGAAGTTATACAGGAACAAATTTAATAAATAAGATATTACAGATAACTTCAATTGGGTTGTTGTCATAATAAAGAAACTCATAGACAAAGCAACACGTAGGATCCAAGCACAAGAGCTATCCTTGGATACATAGTGATCAATCACCAATTTTTCCAACCAATAAATTACAGTAATTTATGTTTCTAGTTACAAAAGTTGTTGAAGTAAATTTGATACTCAATGTTTCTTAATAACAGTAACTATGTAGGATTCAAGGAAGTAATTTCTGTAAGATTAAATTTAAATCATTTTAGGTTAATGATTTTATTCGGGTCCTAACCCTAAAGGAGGAAATTTCCCTTGGAAAAATCACATGACGACTTATGCGCAGTGAAGATTCCACTAATATAGTTGAGGAGGAAAGCTCGACAGTACAATTTGAACCTTCGAGAATCATCATCGCCATTTTCCTTACAACAAGCAAAATTTCTCCAAGTTTTAAAACATAATGATCATGATTCGAAGATTCAAAGAAAAATCGATGCAGATGACAGTATTCAATATATCTTAGGCACGGGGTTTCGTTCTTTATTCAAGGCATAGTGTTAAATTTAAAATGTTTACAAGGAGATGGAAAAAGAAACAATAAATAAATTTTCCATTGATGTTAGATAACACGGGAAACAACATATTTATCAACAAGTTATAGAAACCAATGTAGTAAGACAAGTCTAGTAAAGGTATGTCGATGGTATTGATATTGAATCCCTATAGAAATTAGGGATTGATCCAAGTAGAATCCGGAAGGTGCTCTGTCTACTTAACATAACAATATCTTATAAAAGATATCGATCTAATTCAACTATTATGAACTGTAGAAGGAGACTAATGCGCAAGAAATTAGATGTTATTCCTCTTGAGGATATCATTGTGATCAGAGGTTTCTTCTCTTCAAAGAGTTTAATTTTGTCAATGTATATGTTTAAGGAATACATATATAATACACAAAATAAAAATTCACTCGGTCTT
>SNQJ01S0072375.1:0-20243 GCA_010110895.2 Picea sitchensis
TGTTGGTTTAAGGCACCATTAATCCCATATGGACTAACAAATGAAATGGAGTTACTCCATTAACATAAATTCTTCTCATTATCGTATGTAGTTCAATCTCCGATAATTGTATTTTCGTTAGAATCTTGTCTACAAGAAGGAAAACCTGTAGGTGGTACATCTTCATAATTATTACAAATCCACGCTGACATTATTTCATGGATTAAAAAATGTTCAGGTGAATCTAGATCCTTGCGAGATTTCCTTTTGATAATTAGTGCTTTAGAAATATGGTGTATTGGAAAATCCTTCAAAGAAATAGTCTCAAGTTTTTCATATTCAAATTGAAGACCAGATGGTCCATAAGTTGTCCATTGTGTGGGTTGTACTTTTGTTTTTATTTCAATTGGAAATTTACAGTCATGCAACTTCTCTTCTATGTCCTATCTTCCCATCTTCGTTGGAGAGGTCGCTGTAAGGGATGGTATATTTATGGTCACCTTGGACAAATATCAAATATAGTTGAAGATGGAATAGGCCCACCTATTGTTTGAAGCTCACTTGAAGGAAAGAAAATTGTTGGTGTCTTCATTTCTTATTGACACATTGCTAGGAGGGTGATTTTCATCTATCGTGCTTCCATGCAACTTGTTGGGATCCATTTCATAAGAAGCGAATACCATTGGATTCAAGGGCATAGTTGGCCTGTTCTTTGAGTTTTTTTTTTCTCTTTTTTTTTCTCCTCTTCTTTATAAGGAAACACAAATAAATAAATGATTAATATGCTTGTTATTTATGTTGACAAATAAATTTCATTGATGGAATGTTAATGATTAGTTGGACAAGGGAATTTCATTGATGGAATATTAATGTTCCACATGATTGTTATTTAGTCATTATTTGATATTAGTTGGCAATTTTGTTTGCTTTCCTTGTAAGATTAGATAATCCACTTAAATAGTTATATTTTAAGTAGAAATTAATATTGAGAATAGCCTTAATACTTTGACTATATGTCACTAACATAAAAAACTACATTTTGTTGATGAGTATCATCATTCATGTTTTCATTGGCATTTGCAGAAGGGTGAAGGTGAACCCAAATTACTAAAACACAACCACAAAACTTGTGTCTATCGATTACTTGTGCAGAGTGTGATGTACCTTTGAATATCAGCCGCAAATATCAATTCCCTAAAGATTTCTATTTCAAAGCAGGCAACATATACACCCTCTTATTCTCTACCATTGATGACACCAAGTTCAGATTAAAAAAGGAACACAAGATTAATCATCCTAATTTAGGTCTCCAAGCCCAAGGATCTGTGTTTAATCTACATTAATTTGAAGAAGATTTATATTCTCTTCTCCACTGTCAATTTAGGTAAAGAAGGAAAATAATAAACACAATGTTACAGAACAAACCCTTCAACTGCAAATGAGATCTACAAACACGTCACCATTCTGTTTTGGTTCTCGTCATAGTTAGCTGGGAATAGCTGGAAATGTAAATATAGACACATGATTATTACTCACATAGAAATGAATATGAATCACATCGATCCATTTGAATAAACCTATATTAGTTCATCATAAACCATCCAAAAATATACACTAATCCAAAATACCTCAGCTTTCAACAATGTAACTATCTTGATTCCATTCGACATTCCCTTTCCCCGCTTCGGGGTATGCTAGTTAGAATGTTCTTCCAACTAAATAATTTATCATCACTTATGTATTTTATTTTTTAATTTGGTCTTTTGTTAGGTCATTAGATTAATGGTTTTGAAATTCATCTTTCCACCATTTGAAAGTTATTCACAATTGCAAATGGAAAAGTAAAATCTAAGCCACACACACACACACACACACACACACACATTGAAATGTAAAGTTTGATTCAATATAAGAAACATTCTGTGGTCGACCCATGTTTACTTAAGTTTTATTTTATTGCATTTTGTCATTTTCACCCAAATACAACTTTATTTACTTTTCTATTTCCTAAGTTTTCACTCAAATAAACTTCTTGTAATAAATTCTCTGTGTAATAAATTCTTTTATATTCATTTTGAGTTAAATATAGGTTTGATTGTTATATCAATTCAAGTCATTAGGGTCTCAGGGTCTAATTGTTGGGTGTCAACAGAATTATAGGGAAATGTGACTGATTAGAGCTTCAATCATAAAAAGCATTAATACATATGTCATAAAAATAGTTAATACATATGTCAGCCCAGATAGCCCTCTAACACTCAGATACTCTCTCTAGGTCTCCCTGCATACTCTACCCAGGTCTCCTTGCAGTTCAAGTATTGTGTCAATGGAAGTTTGCATGTCTGGTCGTGGCCATTTGCATGAGTGTTCTTACCTTCACCGCCTTCCCCACCGCCCCGCACAATGCTAGATATTCACTTGAGTCAGTCTTTAAGCACATATTCAATGAAAAATCCAATGCCATGCACAATGCCAAATATTCATCTAAGTTGGTCTTTAGGCACAGATTCAACAACAAAAGAATAAGCATGGTATTCGACCTTATATTCTCTATCCCTAAATTTAACCTTTCAATTTATGGTACAAATATATATATCTGTATGTCCCTAAATTTAACCTTTCAAATTATAGGTACAAATATATATCTATATAAAATTCGTTTGTATCCTCGAGGAGGAGGAGCGGCTTTACCAAACCTTTTGTTGTCTGAATTTCCCATATAAACATAAAAAATTGGAGGATTTATTGGGCCTATTGCATCCCCGACCATCATAAATTGGAGGATTTATTGGACATGTTTCATCCCCAGCCATCGACAAATTATTTCCGGCCATCAAGAGATTATTTCTGAAGCATCACTATAAGTAATTGACTTGAACTATTTTTGAAGATTTTTTTTGCAGAAATGGTGACATTTTGGAAAAACAAAGGTCACACATGGTAGCATGAGATTGGTATACATGTTTCCTAGATACTTCAATTAATATTCAAGAAGATTTGTTGCAAATGAGTAATTGCAATAAGAGGCATTGATTTGCCTCATTTGAAACACATAAAAAAGAAAACAATATATCCTTCTTGCCATAGAAGCAAAAAATAGTTGACAGAAAAAGAACTCTTTGGGCCAGAACAAATTACTGAAGCCAATAGAAAAGGAGAAAAAATAGTGGAATACAAGCTAGTTTCAGGCAGGAATGTAAAAAATCACAAAGGGAAACAAGGGTATTTAGTTCGGTGAAAAATATGTATTGGAGTTGTGATTGCATAGTAAATCAAGCTAGAGAGAAGGTAGCACAGAAAAAGGTGAAACTAGGAAATCTTACCTGATTGAACCATCACTAGAAAAGGGTTATTATGCTTAAAACCTATTCAAAATCTTGATAGACTTTTAATCTCCAATACAGAGCTAGTAAACCAAATAGAAATCTGCATGATCCTAAAATCGATAGTAGAGCCAGACATGTTTTGCGAAGGGCATCGGCAATGTTCATGAGAGTTTCTAAATGACACTCAAAGGTCACTTCACTGGGCTCAAACACGAACATTCCAGTGTTGAAGTATGGAGAATGTGGTTTTCCTAATTCGATGGGCCATGGCTCATGACATCTTATCTGGGCACTATTGACAGTATATGATCTTCTACTATGGGGTATGGCTCAATGTCTTCTAGCAGAAGCAATCCATAACCGCATGGAAATATCCATCTTGCATGTCGAAAATACTATCAGTGTTGTCAAAAACTTGGATGTCTACGTCTAGATATATCATCTTGTTGTCAAAGACTTGGATGTCTGCGTCCAGATATACCATCTTGTTGTACTCCTCAAACTTCCCACCACCCAAAACAAGATTCTTAATAACTATATGAACGTGTTTAGGAAGGATATCATTGTTAAAATATATGCATGTATCAAGAGTCGCAGACAAAGGAAAGAATGGAAAATACCTCCCAAATACGAAGTTTATAGTAATTGAGGATATATATTAAGGCATTTTGAATTGCACTTGATTGGAGGGGTGGATGGGTTGAATATGGGAAACAATGCAACCCTGTATGTGCAATTGCAACCAATGATACTCTGGAACATCGGCCAAAACAACAATGACAAGAGGATATGCGCTCTTCACCTTCTGCAAGCCCCTTGCAAGATGAAAAACACATTTCACATAGTCACCACATCTAGCTAATAAAGTCATGCGCGCTCTACATGTCTTCTTTGCTGCCACTCCCTTTTCCCTAAAGAGTTGATATGCAGGAGGTATTTATGAATTCATGGTGAGACGAGGGGAGTAGATAGTATGTATTTTGAAAGTCCATAATCTGAAGAGGGACCAATTTGTAGAACACCGGTGTACAAGTGTAGTCGGTGTTTGGGTTGGAAGGGGAGTTGTTTCCCTCAAAGTCAACATAAGGAAGAGAGACAATTTTATCAAGGATAAATCAATTGGCAGAATTGTGACCAGGATCTTGTGGCTCCTTCCACTATGTCAACTTCTACTAGATTAAAGTTATTCAAAATATATTACCAGGGTGTGTATACATACACATGAGAAAAATGTGATTATGTGTTATGATTATTTGTGGCTAACCAGGGAAAGATTAGTCATAACTATCCTGCGATGTTCATAATTTGATTCCAAGTTTCTTAGTAATGAATTACTGCTGAGCCACATAAGTTGTGAGAGCTTCTTTGTTTGGAGTGAATTCCTTGAAATTTTTAAAAAATACTAGTTTCAAACTCAAATCACAGAAGAATTCTATGTTGTAAAAGATACTAGTTTCAAACTCAAATTGCAGAGGAATTCTATGTTGTAAATAAAGATATGTGGATTTTGGCACACACCTCCAAGTCCCCAGTCGATGCCTAAACCACAACCCACACCAAAACTTGCAGTAGGTAGCCATTCCTTAATGCCCATAAAACACACAGTAATTTTATCAAAAAATAGTGTTTCTAGACTTCTAGTTGTAGTATTATGTACTGACTGAATGCTATGAAAGAAAAAAGAGAGGCTTTCTCCTAGCTTCTTAGAATTGATACATTTGTTATCCTTTTTCAACTATGCATTTCCAAACTATGATCACAATAGAATGGTTTACTTTCGTTGCTAAGTGCACACTCTGCTAACATAAGATGGAATTACAATCGTAAGGCTAGAACAACCAAAAACCAAACAATGGGTGATTTCATGTACTGGCTTAAAGCATGACAACCACTTGGCAAAGGGATGGCAACATATTTGGTTATCATGTCATTTGTAATGGTTGTTTAATTAAATCAATTAACATAAATTAATTGATTATTGACATTTTTCATTGTGGCTAGGACACAAATATGCACAACATGTATTACAGGTGCAGGCTTTGGATTATTCCAAGGGGGTCCTAGGGGACAAGGCCTGTCTTTCTTTTTCGCTGAAGTGCCTTGGGTGTATTGTTACCGCTTTTTCGGTGAGGTGTCAACAAGATTCAATAAACGTTCGAGCGAAGACATAAGTGGTATCTCCAACACAAATACCATAACATTCTCTGAGACAGACTATCTTCGACCAACCATATGTAGTTATGTTGATTCGATTTTATCCCTGGTTATATAAAATTGTTGAAGAGATTTTATCGTTGGTTTTTACATGATTCTATTATCCTACCCCAGGAAAATTATTGACAATACCTAATAAATCAGTAGAATATGCATACTGTCTTCACGCTCCATTGTGTCTTTAGTTTACTAGATAACAAAATATATTTTTATAGTTAAGACATCTACACTCATGTATTTCTTCAGTCTCTGGTATTATTTTCAATATCTTCTTTCTTGATTCAATCACTTACCCTTCATCCATTAAGAGGGTGCTATAAATATACAACATAATAAATGGCTTATATGCTGGCATTAAATATTTTACATGTTTTAATCCTTTCTCAAGCTCCATGACATAGTATAGGTCGTTTCTCAAGCTCTGTGACACAGTGGTAGAAAGATTTATAAGTTCGACAAAAAACAGATAAGAAGCACAAAAAAAGTATTGCACAGTGATGTCCGAGAAAGAAAAAAACTGGAAGGGTCAGATTGGGAAGGATATATCGCACTACATTTTTGCATATTGAGAGATCCATTTCTAGATATCTGTTCATTTTTTCTAGGATGGGACTGGGAAGCAATTTCAAATATTGTGGGATATTTTGAGCTGAATAGCCTAGAAAAAACATAGTTGGTCACCAAAGATGTGAAAAACATAACTCCAAGGGTACACAATGTCATCTTGGCAATGGGTCTCGACAAGAAGGAAGAAAGATTCAGATTCACTAGTACAACTTAAATTGAAAATTTCTTAGATAAGAAGAAAGATAAGGTATGCAAGCTCTCAACTCAAAAACATATCGTATATAGTTTTGTTTAAAAAAATGTAGCTATCTTGATTCTTATGACTAACTCAATCATATTTAATAATAATGTAGGACATTGAAAAGATCAAAGGCATATGCTCGAGTGAGAACAACGATTCATTCTATATATTCACATCAAAACTAGATTTGATGTATAGATATTTGAGAGTTCTTATACTTCGAAAGTCAACAGAGGTGAAGGGAAGATGCAAAAAAATATTTTGAAGAGCTAGTTATTTTCAATGTGGGAGTTTCCCATCTTCCTTTTGATGTGTCAAACTTAAAGGAGTTCGAGAAGTTGAGCCATTTATGTTACAACCTGGATGATTTAGAAAATCTAAGCAAGCCAAGTTCACTTCAAATATATGTTCCCAGTTATTTCTCTTTTCTTGGAATATCTAGAAATCTATATCATTAGCACTTTTATTAGTTTTAATGACTTGAATATGATTTTTATAGATCAATAATTGCATAATTTGTAGATGCCCTCCATTCTTAGACACATCGATTTCAAATTAAAATCCTCTGCCTTCCAAATCTCTTCCAATTGTATTTAGAAACTCAACTATCTATGAGTACTGAGACTCAAGAATGCATAGTTGAAAAGATTACCTCAAAAAATCTTAGACACATCGATTTCAAATTAAATTTCCCTGCCTTCCAAATCTCTTCCAATTGTATTCAACAACTCAACAATCTGCGAGTACTGAGAATGAAGAATGCACAGTGGAAAATATTACCTCAAGAGCTAGGAGATCTGGGAAGGAACTAACACGTTCAAATTGCGGGATCAGTTTCAAGGCTTGGATCTTTAACCATTTTCAAACTTTCTTGAAAGTTTTTTCGAACTTTCATGGAAGAGACTAAACTACCTTACAACCCTTGTTACAATTAAATTGTGTAGTATTAACATTTAATATTTGCAATTTCGTAATTTAAAGACAACTAATATTCTTTCTTATAGTCTAAAAAACAAATTTATAAAACATTTAAATTATGACATAAACATTTCCTTTTTCTTTAAAATAAAAATAAAAAATCAAATTTAAAAATGTAATATAAAATTATTTTTCCTTTCAAACTATTTTCTATTAAATTCTTAAATACTAAATTTTATCTCCACACAGTCAAAACAAAAAAACTCGGCTTAGTCATCCTCAAACTGGATCTAAAAAAGGCATACGATAAAGTCAACTGGCAATTTCTGAGATTAGTTCTCATCCAGAGTGGGTTAAAGGAGGATGTTGTCCAATGGATTATGGCATGTGTCACAAACGTTAGTATGGCAGTCCTCATTAACGGTTCTCCGACCTCTTTTTTCAAAAGTCACAGAGGGTTGAGACAGGGTTGCCCCCTCTCTCCTTTGTTGTTCTTCCTTGTCATAGATTGTCTAAGCAGACAGATCAAAAAGGCAGCTTCCAGTGGTTCATTCAAAGGAGTCAAATTAGCAGTTGACACTTTTATAACCCATTTAATATTTGTAGATGATGTACTCATTCTGGGGAATGGAAATATTGAAGAATGGACTACTCTTTATTTAATTTTAGAACACTTCTGTCAAGCTTCAGGCATGGTTATAAACTGCCAGAAATCCTGCTTTATAGCCTAGAATATCATTTCGAATCTAGCCAAAAAATTGAGTTTTGTTTATAATATTCAATTCCAGGAGTTCGATGAAGGGATGAAGTACCTAGCGTACTTTTTAAAAGCAAACAACTATAGAGTGGCTGATTGGATTTGGCTAACCAAAAAAATTGAAAAAAAGAATTGGAAGCTGGACATTCAGGTGGCTTTCCCTTGGCGACAGAGTAGTACTAGCAAAGGCGGTCTTGCAGAGTTTACTTGTCTACTGGCTTAGTCTAGTTAAAATCCCTTCTTCTACATTACATCAAATAAAAAAAACTCATCTCAAACTTTATTTGGAGAGGCTCCAGGAAAACAAATGGCTTCCATCTAGCAAGCTGGAAAAAGATCACTCTCCCTAAGGATTGCGGAGGATGGGGTTTGCGGAATTTCGAATGGTTTTCCCAAGCACTTGCAGCGAAATCATGTTGGAGAGGCCTGTTTGGCGATGGACTATGGAGCACAGTGCTAAGGAAAAAATACTTGAAAGGAATCAATGTTCCTTCTTGGATTAAAAGGAATAATTTTCATTTTCCATCTGCTTCCATCATATGGAGATCCCTGATGTCAGCCCTTCCAATCATTTTAAGATGGATAGCTTGGTCTGTGGGTAACAGTAAGTTAATTTCTATTGGCCTAGACGCTTTTATTGGAGGTAATGACAGGTGTTTTCTTTCCCCTGCACTCGTTACATTTCTTCATAACGAGAATATCTATACTTTATCCCAAGCAGCACACCCCAAAGATACAGCCGGTATGACGGAATGGTTTGACTCCAACCACCTTAAACTAACCGGTCTGCTTTCTTTAGAATGGGAGTCCTTTGTATTAACTCTTCGATCAAGCGGAATCACCCTCTCCATATCAAATGACAATTGGTTTGGTCATGGAATCCCTCAATGAGATCTGTACCCGTCAACTCTACATTCCTTTCCATTATCCACGCAAATTTTAAGGAAGAGAAATGCTAGTGGTTCAGAGCCATATGGGTAATCAAAATTCCAAGTAAAATTAAATTGTTTGCTTGGCTATGTCTGAAGGATAGTATTCTAACAGGGTTAAATTACCAGCGCAGAGGGGGAATCGGTCCTTTTGCATGCATCTTTTGCCTCATTGCCGAAGACTCAACAAACCATATCTTTAACACCTGCAAAGTCTCGTTTTTTATATGGAAAGAGATACTAGCCTTGTTGAAGATCCAGGATGAATGGGGCGACCGATCATTAGAAGGAAATCTCCACAATTGGTTCCTCAAACATCCAAAGAAAAGACATGTCCCCTTCATGGTGATTTGGGGCATATGGAAATACAGGAATAAGATCTTATTTGAAAACTGGCAAAAGACAAGACTTTTCCATTATAAAGAAGATATTTTTCTCAATCCAAGAAATTCAAGAAGATAACAAACCAGATAAGATTGATCTCATCCTAAATCCTATTTTTTTTATGATTCTCCAATCGGCTTTTTTGATGGGGTAGCCTCAGGATATAAATGTGGCATTGGTTTATATATTAAAATCAACAATGTTCACAACTACAAAGGCTTTTTCACAGGAGGAGAGGGAAACAACATGAAAGATGAACTTATGGGACTGTGGGGCCTTTTACATTTGGCAAAAACTCCGACTTTGAACAGATTAATGATAGCAGGAGACTCCAAAGCTACCATTGACTGGATTAAAGGTGCTGTAAAACTCAATTGTATCTATCTCAAACCCTGGCAGCAGAAAATAAAAGCACTCCAAGAGCAGTTTGAAAGTGTTAAATCCATCCATGTGCACAGAATTTACAACCAAATTGTTGATCAACTATCAAAACATGTGTTAAATTGCCCCCCGAGATTGCTTTATCTTGAGGATATTTCAGACGAATCTACAGTACATAGAGAGAAAATACCATTGTTCTAATCACAACATGTTTTCACAGTCATCATTCTTGATACTAATTTTTGTTATGATAATGTATTAAACAAGTCAACAAATCATCTACAAGGAGGAATTACAAGGAGGAATTAGATACATATAGCATATAGTCAAAGCATATGAAACTTTTGTTTTTATCATGTAAAAATATGAAAACAAAAGTGAAATATCAAAGATATGTAATTATAATATTTTCATGTAATTATAAAAAATACATGTACATAACTATTCATTTATTTGAGAGATGTGTTATGTGAAATATGAATATGGTGCTCACCAAACTCAAGTGCGTAAGTCGACTGACCGTTGCTTCTCGTCAACGAACTCACGACCGGTCACTTCATGAAAGGTGGATTGGTCTCTCCCAACACATTTTTTTTATTTTCATTTTCATTAGTTTAAATGTTTTATTTTTTTTTGTTTTATTTTGTTTGAAATTTAATGAAGAATGGTTGGATTTACAAGTTTGAGTGGTTAAGTTTGTATAACAAAAATGACTTAAAAAAAATTTAATACGCTTAATTCATTTATATATTTAGAAATACAATTTAAACAACAAAAAAAATAACAATATTATCTAAATTTACATCATCAAAATCAAATTACAAAGAAAAATAAATAAATAAATAAGAAGTTTAGCAAAAGCCTCATTTTTTTTTTCTCCTTGAACCTTTCGTGGAAATTTTTTCTTTCTTTTCCCTCTCAACCGTTCGTGGAAATTTCTTCTCGGGATTGCTGTCAACCACCTTTAACTTGCTCTAAGCTTTCTCTCATTCCAACCATTCCACCGGCCTACCAAGGTTTCGTAGGACAGTTGAATTGACCGGAGAAGTCGACACGTGTATACTAAGGTGTTGGATTTCTATTTGTAGATATTATTGTTTTAAACACACTTCATCTGTTAATGCCGACCTTTTTTTTCTATAAAACAAAAAGGTTACCAGGGTTATGTTTATAACTTCATTGATGGATGTGAATGTGCAGGGATCGAAGCCGTGGAGGTTCAGTGGGAAGGAGGAAAACATGGAGAGGGAAGATATAAAGACGTTGGTGCAGAAATGGTGGGACATATACAATGACCCCTCTCTCGATCACTTGGGATCAGGAGACACAGTCCCAGATCCAATTTCAGAGGCTGACGGAAAATCAAATGATCTCAACCTATCAACCTAATTTATTACGTGTTATTAGTGTCTCATTACTAAAAGCATAGTCCTAAGTTGTTACAAGGAAAATCATAAAGCAAACAATGAAAAGTTCGATGAAGAAAAACCTTAAATTCATTTAATTAATTTAATTGTGGAAAAAAAATAATGCCCAGATTTTGAACATCGAAATTTGGTCTAATTTCTTTCAATAATATTTTTGAAGATAAAACCTTATCTTCAGTGTTCAACCGATTTACATCCTAATAATCTACATGTTCCGAGGTTAAGAGCTAAAATGTCTTTTATAAACAAACCAAACTATCATTATTAGTGAGAGACGGATTGGCATTTTTCATTAATCTTGATGGCGAATCAAAAAATTTATACCAAAGTTTTAGCTTCCTTTACCAATGAGCGCTTTTTTCTCGGCTTATCAAAAAGGAAAACTTCTTTTTAAACCAATGAGAAAATTTGAAGCCTTATTTTGCTTCATGCGGTTTAGTTTTAAACTTAGGAAAGTGGATGTATATATATCTTAAGAAATAGCAAACATTAAATGTTTGGGATAGCCCAAACCATAGCCCATAGTTCATAACTTCTATTTTTATTGCGGTGTTCAAGAAGACTGTATGCAAGGTTGTGGTGTCCAACGATTGTGTTAGGGAACATCTAATTCTAACACCTATACAATAAGATGTGTTATCTTTAAACCTAATGTAATAGCCATTAAGTAGGTGTTCCCTCCCCGTTTCTCTCTTCTTTCTGCTCGTGGTCGATTACCCTCCCCATTTTGCTTCTTCATGGCCCCATGCACAACCTTTCCTTCCACCTGCAAACATTCGATGTGCTTGAATCTATCAATATTGAATCTATAAGAATGGTAGATTTGATTTGCTTCTTTGGAAGGTGTATTCCAATCAAGATAACATGAAACTAAACTCACACAGTACAACTTCCATGCATTGGCTAAGCCTTCTCCTACTTCATCCCACTATCTTCTTCTTGTTCTATGTCTTCCCACCGCCCCTGTAAGGTCCTGCTACTTTAGTGCTTCTGCAACCACCTCCAAATTTGTAGCAGATAATAGGATAGGGTGTCCATTGTTATCGCTAAAGAAAAAAACTCCATGAAGGAATCCAACTACAAACGAGAATGAAAAGGAGAGTAGAGAGAGCCGCATAGGCTTCTATTGTGGTTGTTAATGGAGAGTTGCAGAGTGATCTAGATTTTATGAGCAGAACAAAATGAATACATATCTATATTATTAACACATAGATACAATGAAAGATAACAGAGATACAATAAAACTTGGCTTCTATTCAATAAATAAATATGTTGAAAATGTAAAATGCAAACAGAAACAAGCTTGCTAGAATGGTGGCGACTTATCTCTGAGAAGAGATGTGACAGTTGTGCTCATTCGCAAGAAGATGAGTACAATGAGGCTCCAAAGGCCCTTTTTACATCAAACATGAATTCCAAAACCCTAAACATCCAAAAAACTAACCCTAGGAGATGAAGCACAAAAAGTCATGTGGGTCCCGTTGGGGTAAGTTGGTACATCAACTTCCTGGGGTTGTAATTTTTGCATACAATCTTTGTTTTAGGCACACAATAGCCCATTGGAAAGGTCTATATGAGGACTACACATCATGTCGTCACACTCTGACTTTGTCTACAGTGTGATTGTGTCAAGCCCAAAAAACGTTGTTTAGCGCCTCAAAACAACCCTGGAAGTTCAGGACCCGAAAAGTTAGGAAAATAACTGCCAAAATGAAAACTTCATGTGAGCCATTTGGAATAGGTGGGTGGCCATCGATATCCACCAGGATCAATCCTCCCTCCTTAGGAAGCAATGGTCTCCATTGCATTGACATCCCCCATCAGATGAGGACATTTTTGTTGAATCTGGCCCCAGGTTAGCCACTTGCCTTAGTGCAGGAGTTGCCTTGCTTTGACAACCCAATAAAGCTAGATCCTATGTTGCCGAGTGCCCTTGACCCGTGTGTCTATGATTTAATCAGTGGATGCATGCTCCATGTAGTCAGGGTTGAGCTCTGTTGGTGTCAATTGTTTTGTTATTTTTGTTGGTGATGGTGTAAGGTCCATAGCAGAGTGGACAAAGCTTTCAATGGGGCCCCATAAGGTGTTCTTTCTACAAGTGCAACCAAACTTTATCTCCCACTTGAAACTTGTGTGGCACCCGGTGTTGATCACGGTGTTGCTTGTATTTGGAATTGGACTTCAATAAAATATCTTGAACCTGTTGGCGGATGTGTTGGATCCGCTCAATGAACCAGGTAGCTTTGTCGGCTTCAGTTTGAGCATGGGACAAGTCTGCCTGGGTGGCCGCAAGGGGTAATGCAACATCCATGGGACCCAATGGTTGAAATCCCAACCCCACCTGAAAGGGACTGTGGTTGGTTGAGCTATATATGGCTTTGTTGTAGTTGTGTTGAACATAGGGAAGACTCTCATCCCATGTGTGGGGATGCTTGGAATTGTACATGCACATGATATACACGATCATCCGGTTGACGACCTCGGTTTGACCATCCATCTGGGGGTGGAAGGTAGTGGATCTGGTGATATTGGTGTCCAACAGTGACCAAAGGCTCGACCAGAAGTGTTGAGGAACCGAATGTCCTAATCTGAGATGATGGTTTGTGGTATCCCAAAATGCACCCACACTCGTTCAAAGAAGAGATTGGCAGTGGCCTCTTCTGTGATGCTCTTCTTACAGGCGGCCATAATCGCCATTTTAGAAAAAGGATCAACCACCACAAAAAAACATTCATTTCCTCGCTTGGTTGATGGAAGGCCCGACATGTAGTCCATCGAGATGGATTCCCATGACCTTTCAAGAGTAGGTAGAGGGGTGTACATGCCTTTTTTTCTTAATGGCGGGTTTGGCAATGGAACGGGCAGTGAAAGACTTGATATACTTGCTGACATCCTGTCGAAGTTTCGGCCAATAGAAATTTTACTACAACACTAGCACTGTCTTTTCTACACCGAAGTGTCATGTCACACTATTGTAGTGGGCTTTCTAAATCATCTTTGCTCGCTCACTTGATGGAACGCAAAGATGGCCCAGATGGCACAACAACCCATCCTGAAGATGGAAATCAGTGACAATTGTGTTTGCGCCCAACATCTGGTAGGTAGCAGTGAATTTGAGATCTCTCTCATAGAGTTGGAGCCAATTAGAGGTCTTGTGGCTGTAGGAGTTTAACACCGCAATGAGTGATGCAACTAGAGGGTGGATGATGCAATTAACAATGTGGTTGGTTCTTCATGTCTTATAATTGTTGTTGAGATTTAACTGCTACAAGTATGTGGACCACTTATGATGGCTATCATTATGAAAATTTCCTTGTGTCTTCATGAACTACAACAGCTTATGATCGGTGTGGATGATTGTCTCCTTCTCGAGAATGTAATGCCTCCACTAGTGGTATGCTTTCACAATGGAATACATTTATTTGTCGTAGGTAGGGTAGTTACAGACGACATCTGATAGTGTCTCACTATGATAGTCCATGGGATGTATGTGCCGAGTGAGAACTACGCCCACAACATAGTCTAACGCATCTGTCTTGATATCAAAGGGTTGTTGTAGGTCAGGTAATGAGAGAACTGGGGCTGAGCACAAGCGTTTCTTCAAATCATCAAACACTTGTTGTTGTGACAGATCCCACACAAAATTCTCCTTACCACCACCCCTGGTTACTTGGTTGAGGGCCCATGCAATATGGGAGAATCCCAACATGAACCTGTGATAGAAATAGGCAAGGCCTAAAATGATCTGAAGCTTAGTGAGTGTGGTTGGGGTTGGCTAGTCACAAATGACCTAGATCTTGGTTGGATCCACATGCACCCCATGCTCATCAACAATGTATCCTAGGTACTAGACCCTTTCCATGTCGAAGGAGCATTTTTCCAAATTTGCATATAGCTTGTGCTGCCGCAGAGTGTGAAAAACCTGTTGAATATGATGCAAGTGTTCCTCCCAATTCTTATTGTAGATGAGGATGTCATCCATATACACCACCACAAATGAATTGGTGAAAGGTCGCAAGATATTGTCCATCATCCTCATTAAAGTTGATTAGGCATTTATCAAACCAAACAGCATGACCAACCATTCAAAAAGACCTTCTTTGGACTTGAAGGAAATTTTCCATACATATGTCTTCTCTATTGGGACCTGGTGGTAGCCAAAATTTAGATCAATCTTACTGAAGTATTTGGACCCCTTGATCTAGTCAAGGAGATCTTTGATTCAGGGAATCGGGTACTGGTTCTTGACTGTGATTTTATGTAGGGCCCAGTAATTGATGCAGAGTCACCAAGTCCTATCTTTCTTCTGCACAAGCAGGATTGGGCTTCCACAGAGTGATGAGATAGGTCGGATGTGCCCCTTTTGGAGCAGTTCTTGGATCTAACGCTTGATCTCCTCATTTTCTAACAGAGAGTAGCAATAGACTGGCTCATTGGGTAGCGATGCCCTAGGGGTCCGATCGATTGAATGCTTAACTTGACAGTGCAGAGGTACCCCAGTGGATGAGGAGAAGATGTCTTTGTATTCTTCCAAGACCTTATCCACTTGCTTCTACTGCATGGAGATATCGACCACAGAGGCCATGGATGTGGTTGCAACCTTCCGCTCACTTTGAGAGAGAGTCAAGAAGAAGAAAAAATTCCTTGTCTCAAAAATGACCCTCCTAAATTGCTTAGCAAAGATCAAAGAAATGGCAGTAGGTGGGACTACCTCGGGTATCCTATACAATTTCCGATCCAAAGTAATAATAACACTATGAGGCCTAGACTCATATACAACATGATGTTTCCATAAATAAGGTTGGACCAAAAGAACATCACGAAATTCAAGGGGAGCGACATCACACAATACCTCATCTTTGAAGGGATTGATGTCGTAGGACAAGCGACATTGTTGGATGACGCGAAGATCGCTTCCTTGGCAGAACCCTCCGATGGTGTATGGTTGCAGGTGTGGCATTGTCGACAGTGCTAGTCATTTGATGACCTCCACTCACATAAGGTTCTTCTAGATACCACTATCAACGATGAAGTTCAGTGAAGTACTCTTCACCTACATCTGTGAATGAAAGAGGTGCTCTCTTTCCTCTAGCTCATCAGGTTCATTGGGATAGATATTGGTGGTAACAATAGTGGCACTGGGTTCCACGTCAACAATTTTTCTCCCCTTTTCTGGTTCTGACTCAGAGTTGGAACTCACATCTGATTCAGAGGCTTTCACCTCATCCACCAATGACAGCTTTGAGCAGAAACTAGTAGTGTTATGCCAGGGGCTCATATGGAAGTCATACCACTTCATAGTGTCTTTCTTTTTCTTTCCATTGTCCTTCTTTGTTTACGGCTTAGATTGGTTATCTTGAGGTTTTCCATATTTTATCTTCCCTATGTTATGTGGGTTGGGGATTTCTTTTCCATGCTTCTACTGTGAGGGGTTCCCAGACCCAAACTGTCATATCTTTTGTTTAATCTTCTGCACAATTTTGACAGTATATTGAAAAGTCTCACCCAAGGACGATATGTCCAGAAAATCCATTTATGTCTGGATGTATCTATGAAGACCATCATGGTACTTGAGCACCATATTTTACTTATAATATTTGATACACATATTGGTGCGAAAGGTATGGAATATATTTGTGAACTCTAGCACTATTTGGTCACTTTCTTGTCGCAGTGTGGTCCATCTTGTATACATGTCATCATAACTTCCAACATGGTAGTATTGTTCCTTAATAGCACCCCTGAAGGACTCCCAGGTGAGTGTGACTGTAAATAATTAGGGTTCCTATGTATAATTTTTCTCACTGAAATTATCCCACCAATATTTGACATGGGGGATGGCTTTGAGAAGCACAAATGTAATATTTTCTCTATTGGAAAAGTTATGGACAAAAAAATACCCTTCTAGAAGATTCAACCATTTTTCTACAACATCTGTGTCTATCTGAACTTCAAATATAGGAATATCAAATTTGATTTCTACCTTGAAGGGGGTGGCACCTCTGCTCGAGGAAGATGTGTCGCCTGTTGGTATCCATCGAAGGATTTGCGCAAAACTATCCATCATCTCGTTCCTCTATTGTGCGAGGGCTTCCTCAAGCAACAGTTGGAAAGGATCTCTTGTCCCGTCGTCTTTATTTTCTCTCGCCATGGAAGGTCTCTTGGGCATGCGAGAGCTCTTTACCTCAAGAGAAACAAGATCGAGACCCAACTCTTTGTACCCCGACCTTGTCAAGGACATGCACTAAGAACGACAAGGAGCAGACCAGACCACTCTGATACCATTGATCCAAATTTTATGAGAAGAATGAAATGAATACAGATCTATATTATTAACACAGAGATACAAATAACAATAATAGAGATACAATCAAACTTGGCTTCTATTCAATAAAGAAATAAGATGAAACTATAAAATCCAGATTGAAACAAGCTTGTTAGAATGGTGGCATCTTATCTCTAAGAAGAGATGTGACAGTTGCGCTCATTCACAAGAATATGAGTACAATGAGGCTCCAAAGACATTTTTTACATCAAACATGAATTCCAAAACCCTAGACATCCAAAAACCTAACCCTAGGAGATGAAGCGTCAAAAGTCATGTGGGCCCCATTGGGGTAAGTTTGTACATCAACTTCCTAGGGTCGTAACTGTTGCATATGATCTCTGTTTTAGGCGCAAGATAGCCGGTTGGAAAGGTCTATCTAAGGACTACAAATTATGCCATCACTCTCTAACATTTTCTATATTGTAATTGTGACAAGCCCAAAAACGTTGTTTAGGGCCTCAAAATGGCCCTGAAAATTCATGACCTGAAAAGCTAGGAAAATAACTGCCAAAATGAAATCTGCATGTAAGCTAGTTGGAATAAGTGGGTGGCCATAGATATCCACCTGGATCACAGTGGCTACTATTGTGGTTTTTTTTATTGGTTGTGCAGGGATGGTTGTACATTGATCTTAATCTGTTGCATGAAGTGGATGTAGGCAGCCCTAACTAGCTGGTGATGGGTGGAAGAGGTAAGCTCACGAGTAGTGACATGGGAAAATTCATCAAGGAAGGAAGGTGGTTTTGCAAATGAAATGTCTCTCATGTCTGAACAACAACCTATGGAATGAGAGTAGTCTCCAGAGGAAACCTTAGGAGCTTGAGGCATGGTGAATTTTACAGAGGATTGTCAAAGATGGGGGAAATGGGAGAACATTTGCAACTCTTTCTAGCAAAATACAGTGAAATTCAAGAATTAACTTGAGGATGGGCCTTGAAGTGACTTATCCATTATATGTCAATGACACTGAAGGTATTGTAGTTGAGGATTTGAAAGGCGGTGTGCTCTGATTTTTCTTAGCGATGGCAGTAGGCCACTTCATATTCTTCAACTTGACAAGAGTTTTCCAATGCTTAGTAAATTCAAAAATAGAATAAGGAATTGAGGGAGGAATTTGGGCTTGAAATCACGTCTTCCTCTACTACATCCATGGATCAAAAACATATAATTAGTCTAGTTTATTTTCATTTCCACTGTTTTGATGTAATGAAAAAGTAATTTAACTTTAAAATTATTTGTCAAGTAGAATGCAAAAATTTAAGGTCACTAAGAGAGATAGCCTCTAAACTTGACCCTCAAATTTATAAATGTGCATGTTCAAAATCAATTGAGGTGATTATAATCTTATGTGAAAATACTAACTCTATGTCTCAAGTGTCCAAAATTTGGACACTCCATCATGCAATGGGATAAGATGATGGGCTATAGGCAATAGTGGTTGATTAAGTCAATATGATAGTAGGCTACGCAAATAAATCAAGTGAAGATGAGATTCCCTGAAATGATGGAGTCATGTGAATTGTCAGATTTCGCTTCATTTTTCATAAAAGAGTCACTTGATAATCCTTTCGGCTTCATAGTATGATGGGAAAGGGAAACTCTGGCTACATGAGTATAGTGAGGTTTGATGACATGACAATGGTGATCCAATATTTCCTTGTTCAGTGTGGTGTTCCTATAATTCTTGATGGCCAAAGTCATACGACCTGGTAACCTGCCTACAATGAGAGCCTGGGAAAATTCCATGGATATTTATATATATGATATTCAATGTTGATAATTTTCATACATGTCTTTCTCTATACGCTATGAACCCCGACAACCCTATTACTACCTATAAAATTTCCTTTCCCTCCATCAAAACTTTACAATATGGTGGTTCTCTCCTATCTTAACCCATATTCCTCTCTCAACACCAAAACGCTCCCTTGTGAGGACCCCAACCCTATCCAATGTTATCTCTCCCTCTGCAACAAAAATAATTACCAATCCTCATTTCTCCCTTGTTATCCTAGCACCTAGTCTAGCATCCTCTTCACTTCTCCTACCCTTCAATTGGCAACTAGAATATCAACCTTCAACTACAATGCACATCAGTTTTGAGCTCGTTAGACCACAAGTAGGCCTGGTCTATTTCCGTACAGAAGGTGACTGCATCATTCTACAAGATTATGATGCCCCATCCACAGGTGCCATTGACACTCAGCAATTTTCTGAAGCAACATATGAGGAACAACAAACAATGAAGCCCTACAAAAATGACACTACAAAGAGATTAAAGACATATCTAGCTTCCCTATCGAGCAAAGTTTAGAATAATACCAGGCCAGAGTCAACTCTTGAACTTGGAAACGACATAGACTTTCATCCTGCTAGCCAATATTAAAATAAGTGTTTGTTACTACATTGCCAGTCTATAGCTCTAAGGGAGTGCTAACGAGTTGTAAAATATGAGGATTCCCAGACAACGTGACATTGAAATTTGTCCATAGATATATTTATTGAACTTGTAATTAATGTATTTTATTTGCATGTCTTTCTACTTGGTGGTAAAACCTTTATTCATGTATGTGTATTAAGTTTTCCATGTGACTCCCAAAGATTCCTTTGTGGATTCTCAACAAGTTTGTAATTCAAAAGTACAGTATTCATATTCATTTTTATGTACTGCGTTGAGCCAACACAATAATGATAATATAATTTAATAGGAAGAATAGATTTATTTTTTAAGGTAATGAAAATAGATTTTTTTTTAAGGAAACTTTGACGAAGAGATATTTGTCCATACCTAA
>SNQJ01S0072375.1:27974-44750 GCA_010110895.2 Picea sitchensis
AACCACTGCAGCACATTTTAGTTTTATTTGTCTTGTCTCGCAAACAGGTGCCCTTATCAGTGGAATATCTTCTTTGACTATCTCCTTCTTGGCAGTAATCTGTGAAAGGGAATCCTTATCTTGATCCATTAGCCCTTTAGCCCCTTCGGAAACCCAGATTACTAGGGACTTCTCCCTTGGACTAGCCATCCTAAATAGAAAGAGCTCCCCATCGAGGTGACAGTGGGTGGGGAAGTTCCTGTTACGCCAGTTTGAAGCCTTGACTCAAGATAACCTAAACCCTTCCTACAAACTGTGCGAAGACAAGCACACAATAGCCCATTGGAAAGGTCTATATGAGGACTACACATCATGTCGTCACACTCTGGCTTTGTCTACAGTGTGATTGTGGCAAGCCCAAAAACCGTTGTTTAGCGCCTCAAAGCGACCCTGGAAGTTCAGGACCCAAAAAGTTAGGAAAATAACTGCCAAAATGAAAACTTCATGTGAGCCATTTGGAATAGGTGGGTGGCCATCGATATCCACTTGAATCAATCCTCCCCCCTTAGGAAGCAATGGTCTCCATTGCATTGAAATCCCCCATCAGATGAGGACATTTTTGTTGAATTTGGCCCCAGGTGAGCCACTTGCCTTGGTGCGGGAGTTGCCTTGCTTTGACAACCTAATAAAGATGGATCCTATGTTGCCAAGCACCCTTGACCTGTGTGTCCATGATCTAATAAGTGGATGCATGCTCCATGTAGTCAAGGTTGAGCTCTGTTGGTGTCAATTGTTTTGTTATCTTTGTTGGTGATGGTGTAAGGTCCATAGAAGAGTGGACAAAGCTTTCGATGGGACCCCATAAGGCATTCTTTCTGCAAGTGCAACCAAACTTTATCTCCCACCTGAAACTTGTGTGGCACCTGATGTTGATCATTGTGTTGCTTGTATTTGGAATTGGACTTCTATAAAATATCTTGAACCTGTTGGCGGATGTGTTGGATCCGCTCAATGAACCAGGTAGCTTTGTCGACTTCATTTTGAGCATGGGACAAGTCTTCCTGGGTGGTCGCAAGGGGTAGTGCAATATCCATGAGACCCAATGGTTGAAATCCCAACCCCACCTGAAAGGGACTGTGGTTGGTTGAGCTATGTATGGCTTTTTTGTAGTTTTGTTGAACATAGGGAAGACTATCATCCCATGTGCGGGGATGCTTGGAATTGTACATGCGCATGATATACATGATCATCTGGTTGACGACCTCGGTTTGGCCATCCATATGGGGGTGGAAGGTAGTGGATTTGGTGATATTGGTGTCCAACAGTGACCAGAGGCTTGACCAAAAGTCTTGAGGAACCGAATGTCCTGATCTGAGACGATGGTTTGTGGTATCCCAAAATGCACCCACACTCGTTCAAAGAAGAGATTGGCAAAGGCCTCTTCTGTGATGCTCTTCTTGTAGGCGTCCATAATCGTCATTTTAGAAAAAGGATCAACCACCACAAAAAAACATTCATTTCCTCGCTTGGTTGATGGAAGGCCCAACATGTAGTCCATCAAGATGGATTCCCATGACCTTTCAGGAGTAGGTAGAGGGGTGTACATGCATTTTTTCTTAATGGCGGGTTTGGCAATGGCGCGGGCAGTGAAAGACTTGATATATTTGCTGACATCTTATCGAAGTTTTGGCCAATAGAAATTTTACTACAACACCAGCACTATCTTTTCTACACCGAAGTGTCATGTCACACTACTATAGTGGGATTCCTAAATCATCTTTTCTCGCTCGCTTGATGGAACACAGAGATGGCCCAGATGGCACAATAGCCCTTCCTAAAGATGGAAATCAGTGACAATTGTGTTTGTGCCCAACATCTAGTAGGTAGCAGTGAATTCAGGGTCTCTCTCATAGAGTTGGATCCAATCAAAGATCTTGTGGCTGTAGGAGTTTAACACCACAGTGAGTGATGCAACTAGAGGGTGGATGATGCAATTAACGATGTGGTTGGTGCTTCATGTCTTATAATTGATGTTGAAATGGAACTGCTAGAAGTATGTGGACCACTTCTGATGGCGATCATTATGCAATTTTTCTTGTGTCTTCATGAACTACAATGGCTTATGATTGGTGTGGATGACTGTCTCCTTCTCGAGAATGTAATGCCTCCACTGGTGGTAGGCTTGCACAATGGAATACATTTATTTTTCGTAAGTAGGGTACTTACAAACGACATCTGATAGTGTCTCACTATGATAGTCCATGGGATGTATGTGCTAAGTGAGAACTGTGCCCACAACATAGTCTAACGCATCTGTCTTGATATCAAAGGGTTGTTGCAGGCCGGGTAATGAGAGAACTGGGGTTGAGCGCAAGCGTTGCTTCAAATCATCGAACTCTTCTTGTTGTGATAGACCCCACACAAAATTCTCCTTACCACCACCCCTGGTTACTTGGTTGAGGGCCCATGCAATATGGCAGAATCCCAACACGAACCTGTGATAGAAATTGGCATGGCCTAAAAAGATCTAAAGCTCAGTGAGTGTGGTTAGGGTTGGATAGTCACGAATAACCTGGATCTTGGTTGGATCCACATGCACCCAATGCTCATCAACAATGTATCCTAGGTACTGGACCCTGCCCATGTCGAAGGAGCATTTTTCCAAATTTTCATATAGCTTGTGCTGCCGCAGCGTGTGCAGAACCTGTTGAATATGATGCAAGTGTTCCTCCCAATTATTATTGTAGATGAGGATGTCATCCATATACACCACCACAAAAGAATTGGTGAAAGGCCACAAGATATCGTCCATCATCCTCATTAAAGATGCTCAGGCATTCATCAAACCAAAGGGCATGACCAACCATTCAAAAAGACCTTATTTGGACTTGAAGGAAGTTTTCCATACTTATGTCTTCTCTATTGGGACTTGGTGGTAGCCATAATTTAGATAAATCTTACTGAAGTATTTGGACCCCTTGATCTAGTCAAGGAGATCTTCAATTCAGGGAATCGAGTACTGGTTCCTGACTGTGATTTTATTTAGGGCTCGGTAATTGATGCAGAGTCACCAAGTCTTGTCTTTCTTCTGCAAAAACATGATTGGGCTTCCACAAAGTGATGAGATAGATCGGATGTGCCCCTTTTGGAGAAGTTCTTGGATCTAACGCTTGATCTCCTCATTTTCTAACAGAGAGTAGCGATAGACTGGCCCATTGGGTAGCAATGCCCTTGGGGGTTAGATCGATTGAATGCTTAACCTGACAGTGCAGAGGTACCCCAGTGGATGAGGAGAAGATGTCTTTGTATTCTTCCAAGACCTTATCCACTTGCTTCTACTACACGGAGATATCAACCGCAGAGGCCATGGATGTGGTTGCAACCTTCTGCTCACTTTGAGACAGAATCAAGAAGAAGAAAAAATTCCTTGTCTCAAAAATGACCTTCCTAAATTGCTTAGCAGAGATCAAGGAAATGGCTGTAGGTGGGACTACCTCAGGTATCCTATACAATTTCCTGTCCAAAGTAATAATAACACTACGAGGCCTAGACTCATATAAAACATGATGTTTCCATAAATAAGGTTGGACCAAAAGAACATCACAAAATTCAAGGGGAGCGACATCACACAATACCTCATCTTTGAAGGGATTGATGTCGTAGGACAGGCGACATTGTTGGATGACGCGAAGATCGCTTCCTTGGCGGAACCATCCGATGGTGTATGGTTGCAGGTGCGGCATTGTCGACGGTGCCAGTCATTTGATGACCTCCACTCACATGAGGTTCTTCTAGCTACCACTATCAACGATGAAGTTCAGTGAAGTACTCTTCACCTACATCTGTGAATGAAAGAGGTGATCTCTTTCCTCTGGCTCATTAGGTTCATTGGGATAGATATTGGTGGTAACAACAATGGTGCTGGGTTCCACGTCAATAATTTTTCTCCCCTTTTCTGGTTCTGACTCAGAGTTGGAACTCACATCTGATTCAGAGGCTTTCACCTCATCCACCAATGACATATTTGAGTGGCAACTAGTAGTGTTATTCCAGGGGCTCATATGGAAGTCATACCACTTCACAGTGTCTTTCTTTTTCTTTCCATTGTCCTTCTTTGTTTACGGATTAGATTGGTTGTCTTGAGGTTTTCCATATTTTCTCTTCCCTATGTTATGTGGGTTGGGGATTTCTTTTCCATGCTTCTACTGTGAAGGGTTCCCAGACCCAAACTATTACGTCTTTTGTTTAAGCTTCTGCACAATTTTGATAGTATATCGACAAGTCTCACCCAAGGACGATATGTCCAGAAAATCCATTTATGTCTGGATGTATCTATGAAGACCATCATGGTACTTGAGCACCATATTTTACTTATAATATTTGATACACATCTTGGTGCGAAAGGTATGGAATATATTTGTGAACTCTAGCACTATTTGGTCACTTTCTTGTCGTAGTGTGGTCCATCTTGTATACATGTCGTCATAACTTCCAACATGGTAGTATTGTTCCTTAATAGCATCCCTGAAGGACTCCCAGGTGAGTGTAACTGTAAATAATTAGGGTTCCTATGTATCCTTTTTCTCACTAAAATTATCCCACCAATATTTGACATGGGGGATGGCTTTGAGAAGCACAAATGTAATCTTTTCTCTATTGGAAAAGTCATGGACAGAAAAATACCCTTCTAGAAGATTCAACCATTTTTCTACAACATCTGCGTCTATCTGAACTTCAAATATAGGAATATCAAATTTGATTTCTACCTTGAAGGGGGTGGCACCTCTGCTCGAGGAAGATGTGTCGCATGTTGGTAGCCATCGAAGGATTTGTGCAAAACTATCCATCATCTCGTTCCTCTATTGCGTGAGGGCTTCCTCAAGCAACAATTGGAAAGGATCTCTTGTCCCATTGTCTTTATTTTCTCCCACCATGGAAGGTCGCTTGGGTATGTGAGAGCTCTTTACCTCGAGAGAAACAAGATCGAGACCCAACTCTTTGTACCCTGACCTTGTCAAGGACATGCACTAAGAACGACAAGGAGCAGAGAAGACCACTCTGATACCATTGATCCAAATTTTATGAGAAGAATGAAATGAATACAGATCTATATTATTAACACAGAGATACAAATAACAATAATAGAGATACAATAAAACTTGGCTTCTATTCAATAAAGAAATATGATGAAACTGTAAAATCCAGATTGAAACAAGCTTGTTAGAATGGTGACATCTTATCTCTAAGAAGAGATGTGACAATTGCGCTCATTCGCAAGAAGATGAGTACAATGAGGCTCCAAAGACAGTTTTTACATCAAACATGAATTCCAAAACCCTAGACATCCAAAAACCTAACCCTAGGAGATGAAGCGCCAAAAGTCATGTGGGCCCCATTGGGGTAAGTTTGTACATCAACTTCCTAGGGTCGTAACTGTTGCATATGATCTCCGTTTTAGGCACAAGATAGCCGATTGGAAAGGTCTATCTAAGGACTACACATTATGCCATCACACTCTAACATTTTCTATATTGTGATTGTGACAAGCCCAAAAACGTTGTTTAGGGCCTCAAAATGGCCCTGAAAGTTCATGACCTGAAAAGCTAAGAAAATAACTGCCAAAATGAAATCTGCATGTAAGCTAGTTGGAATAAGTGGGTGGCCATCGATATCCACCTGGATCACAGTGGCTACTATTGTGGTTTTAGTTATTGGTTGTGCAGGGATGGTTGTACATTGATCTTAATCTGTTGCATGAAGTGGATGTAGGCAGCCCTAACTAACTGGTGATGGGTGGAAGAGGTAAGCTCACGAGTAGTGACATGGGAAAATTCATCAAGGAAGGAAGGTGGTTTTGCAGATGAAATGTCTCTCATGTCTGAACAACAACCTATGGAATGAGAGTAGTCTCCAAAGGAAACCTTAGGAGCTTGAGGCATGGTGAATTTTACAGAGGATTGTCAAAGATGGGGGAAATGGGAGAACATTTGCAACTCTTTCTAGCAAAATACAGTGAAATTCAAGAATTAACTTGAGGATGGGCCTTGGAGTGACTTATCCAGTATATGTCAATGACACCGAAGGTATTGTAGTTGAGGATTTGAAAGGCGGTGTGCTCTGAATTTTCTTAGTGATGATAGCAGGCCACTTCATATTCTTCAACTTGACAAGAGTTTTCCAATGCTTAGTAAATTCAAAAATAGAATAAGGAATTGAGGGAGGAATTTGGGCTTGAAATCACGTCTTCCTCTACTACATCCATGGATCAAAAACATATAATTAGTCTAGTTTATTTTCATTTCCACTGTTTTGATGTAATGAAAAAGTAATTTAACTTTAAAATTATTTGTCAAGTAGAATGCAAAAATTTAAGGTCACTAAGAGAGATAGCCTCTAAACTTGACCCTCAAATTTATAAATGTGCATGTTCAAAATCAATTGAGGTGATTATAATCTTATGTGAAAATATTAACTCTATGTCTCAAGTGTACAAAATTTGGACACTCCATCATGCAATGGGATAAGATGATGGGCTATAGGCAATAGTGGTTGATTAAGTCAATATGACAGTAGGCTACGCAAATAAATCAAGTGAAGATGAGATTCCCTAAAATGATGGAGTCATGTGAATTGTCAGATTTCACTTCATTTTTCATAAAAGAGTCACTTGATAATCCTTTCGGCTTCATAGTATGATGGGAAAGGGAAACTCTGGCTACATGAGTATAGTGAGGCTTGATGACATGACAATGATGATCCAATATTTCCTTGTTCAGTGTGGTGTTCCTATAATTCTTGATGGCCAAAGTCATATGACCTGGTAACCTGCCTACAATGAGAGCCTCAGAAAATTCCATGGATATTTATATATATGATATTCAATGTTGATAATTTTCATACATGTCTTTCTGTATACGCTATGAACCCCGACAACCCTATTACTACCTACAAAATTTCCTTTCCCTCCATCAAAACTTTACAATATGGTGGTTCTCTCCTATCTTAACCCATATTCCTCTCTCAACACCAAAACGCTCCCTTGTGAGGACCCCAACCCTATCCAATGTTATCTCTCCCTCTGCAACAACAATAATTACCAATCCTCATTTCTCCCTTGTTATCCTAGCACCTAGGCTACCATCCTCTTCACTTCTCCTACCCTTCAATTGGCAACTAGAATATCAACCTTCAACTACAATGCACATCAGTTTTGAGCTCGTTAGACCACAAGTAGGCCTGGTCTATTTCCCTACAGAAGGCGATTGCATCATTCTACAAGATTATGATGCCCCATCCACAGGTGCCATTGACACTCAGCAATTTTCTGAAGCAACATATGAGGAACAACAAACAATGAAGCCCTACAAAAATGACACTACAGAGAGCTTAAAGACATATCTAGCTTCCCTATCGAGCAAAGTTTAGAATAATACCAGGCCAGAGTCAACTCTTGAACTTGGAAACAACATAGACTTTCATCCTGCTAGCCAATATTAAAATAAGTGTTTGTTACTACATTGCAAGTCTATAACTCTAAGGAAGTGCTAACGAGTTGTAAAATATGAGGATTCCCAGACAACGTGACATTGAAATTTGTCCATAGATATATTTATTGAACTTTTAATTAATGTATTTTATTTGCATGTCTTTCTACTTGGTGATAGGACCTTTATTCATGTATGTGTATTAAGTTTTCCATGTGACTCCCAAAGCTTCCTTCGTGGATTCTCAACAAGTGTGTAATTCAAAAGTACGGTATTCATATTCATTATTATGTAGTGCGTTGAGCCAACACAATAATGATAATATAATTTAATAGGAAGAATAGATTTATTTTTTAAGGTAATGAAAATGGATTTATTTTTTAAGGAAACTTTGACGAAGAAATATTTGTCCATACCTAATAACCCTTAAAAGAGTTCTTAAAAGCTAGCTAGTTGGAAAGGTTCTTAGTTTCGTTTCAATTGTTTTCAATCGTATAATTTAATATATTCAATTTTGTCTTTCTTCTTTTAATAAACAAGATAACTTAGTTTTGTTTCAATTGTTTCCAATCATATAATTTAATATGTTCAATTTTGTCTTTCTTCTTTAGTAAACAAGATAATAACTTGCTCTATGTTTTTATGTTTTGTTTTTTCAATTAAATGACAACTTTTTATATTTTAAAAAATAAAAAGTAAAGTTTTTATATTTTTTCTTTTGAAATATTTCATATTTTTTATTATTATTATGTAGATATGAATATCATATATTTTATTAAAAACATATAATTAGTATATATTTATTTTAGCTTTTACCATCATATAGTGGGAGTAAGATGATGGCTTATTAAGCAGTAGTGGTTGTTTAAGTCAATATGACAGTAGGCTAAGCAAATAAATCCAGTGAAATTTCTAAGAAGAACTGCGAAAAATACAAAATCAAATAATTACATAATAACACATGGATGTCTAGTTGTGTAAATAACATGTGAATGGTTGTTAAAGATGGAATAATGCAACAGGCATCTATATTAGACAAAACATGTTTTCAATGGGCCTACCTAGATAGAATATCCACATGTCTTCAGTGGGCTAGCCTAGATAGAAGAGCCACATGACCTAAAGATATTTATCTATCGCTAGTGTTTGTCAATTCTACTTTATTCCAACTACGAACTTCAACAGAATCGACATCATCTACTTATATTGGTGCTAGATAAACATGTAAAAACACTTTGAATTTCTTATATAAATTCTAAGGCTCTGTTAGTGGTGACGGATCAAAAGAATCAACTATTGTAGAAGCAACTAGATCTATTGCTAGATAAACTACTACTTGGTATGGAACTGCTCCTGGTGGGTATGGAACTGTTATTATTCATGTTTCTACTAGTCATGTTACCGGTGATGCTAGGGCTATTGTTGCTATATTTTCCAATGATGCTTCTTAAGCTACTCAAGCCCTATGTTTATATGAGAGGATAAATTGTTGGCATCAAGTAGCAATTCCTATCTCAAAACACACTATAATCGCCCATCCTAACAAAGTCAACTCTCATATAGGGAATAACATTAGTATCCTCTTCAACAAAAAAATATTTTTGGTCCGAACATATCACTTATCATTTGGCTTTGAAACAAATTCAAGGATATGTCTTTATATTTGTTCCAAACATATCATTTATCATTTGGTATTGAAGCAAATTGAAGGATAATGTTAAACATCATATTCTTTCTTATGCAATGTTTGGTCAAAATACTCTTCCAAAGAATAAAAAGAGTAGATAGGTTCCATTCCTATCATTTGAAATGCGCAATTAATTACCCTGATTATATTATGCAACGAAATCCTGCACCATGCCAGCTTATCCACAACCCAATGCATTCCTTAGTGGGGCTCCACATAAATAAATTTTCCTCATTATGTGACTCAATCTAGTGGGACTTCCAAATCCGATGTTATTCTCTACAATATTATCTTGTATGGATCACTATGGGACCACATTTTAACTATCACAATATTATTAACATATTCAACTCTCTCAACTCCTCAGCACCTATCATTCTTATCTTTCACGATAAAATGTTAGACATGGGGTTCACTGGAGATTCAAAAGTTTTCATAGAATTTTATTCCAAGATGGATACATCCATTATTAATCGTTTCCTTGTTTTTCATTATCACTTTCGAAAAATAATCAACAGGTTTCAAAGAATGCAACTATCAATATTAGTGAAAATGGCTCATTCTCACGTCAAGAATACAACAGGTCATAATTTGTTGGATCGACATATGGAACATAAGAATATTCTTCTAGATCTCGATCAGGAACTGTTTCACACATATCTGGAATGAAATCAGGGACAATAGTAACCCTAACTACACCTTAACCCACAACCATAACAAACACAATGACAATTAGATGTTGGTTCAAATATATAGAGAGAGCCTACCTCTTTTCTAGCACTATATCTTGAATCCAATTTGGTGATGTGTTTTCCCTCCATGACCGAGATTAAGAACTCAAGCAAAGATCCAAATCAAAACTTCCTCCAACAGGTCACAATCTTCTTTTCCAGCATTGGTTATTTATCTTTCACTCTTCGGTTTGTGTAGATACAACATACAACTAACCCCAACAATTGCTAGCACCATGACTTGGATCCATTGAGACGTCATGCCAAAAGCTAAATGGGATCTCGAACATTTTGATCAAAGGACTTTTGAACATGATCATCCCTTGGTACCTACACATATGCTTCTATTTGTATCCATCGATAATCGCATTGCTTTACTCACTCCAAGGCCTTGCTTCCTGTAAATTACCACTTAAGGTAGGGGCTTGTTGATTTGCATCTCCCCCTGTTATAAATTAGGACTCTCTTGTGACGAAAATATACATAGCATAGTTACCACCCTTTGGAGTATGAGTCAACTCTCATGTTTAACTCTAGTCTTTAGGAGGTTGTGTAGAGTCAACTCTTCCAAGTCTAACTTGACCCTAAACCATACTTGTGAGTTTGAATCATGAGTCTCATAAGTCACAATTAGTCATCTGCCTATAAAAGACACTAAAAAACATAAAGTAGCACTCAATTTTTGTTGAAATTTATTTTAATATCCTGAGTCAACTTGCAAGTTTTTCACATGCTTGAATCAACTCACTCGTCAAACTTGCTGATTCAATTCTGTGATTTGAGTCTGGTAAATTTGTTTCATAGTACAATAGGAGCTATGAAATTTAAAGTGGAGAAATTCAAGTTAAGGAAAATACCTATTTGTTATATATAATATCTACAAGCAATCATATTTACATTGAGGGAAAGAGAATAAAGACTATTTTGTTTAGGTCCAAAACACATTCATCAACTTCTTATTTGTAGTATTCTTGAGACTAGGAAAAAAATTTCTTGAGATCATTACGTGGCTATAATTTATTTTTCAATTTACCCATGTTTTCATTTCTTTCTATAGAAACATATTTAATGAAAAATCCAACACATTTCTACCTATGTTTTCATTTCTTTCTGTAGCTCATACCTTCTCATTTTTGTTAAAATTTCATATAGGTTTTTGACTCCAAAAAGAGGAGAAAGAATGTTGGATGGTGGTCATTTTTTTGTTGGTATTGGGTTCAGTTTGGTTAGAAGGTGATGGACTACATTTTTTATTTTTTTTTCAGAATGATAGGCATCCTTTATTGAAGGATATTATGAAACAAAAGCATTATTATCTGTTGAAATAATGATGATATGAAATGTTGGAGGAATGATAGACTTCTATTGTCTAAGTCCATTGTGGAGTGAGGATGGAACATAGTGTGATGAAGCAAGTTCACTTTAGACTACCGATGTGACTACCAATTCCTAGTAATTATAGTCCTAGTATTGCCATTTTTTTGAAGAGTCTCAACTTGTATTTTATATTTTGTGAACCCAAACTTAAGGGGATGGTAATGATTGGAAAGACAATATGGAAAAATCCCACGATTATCTACCTAGGAGGATGAAATCACTAATGATGGTCTAGTGTCCCTTGCATACCCTCTCCTCGTGCCTGTTTGGTTTTCCCAGTATACTAGATTTTGGAGAGAAATTTTACAGCTTTAGAAATATATTACTCTTGTTATTTCTTTGGGTATGTTTGAAATGACATTGTTGTACTTTGAATATGAAAATTTCAATGCAACCATAATCAAGTCCACGGGAATAACTAATTGGGTTGTTACATTTGATGTTGACAAGAGAACCATATCCCGACTCATTATTTTGGTTATTTCAATGCTTTATTGTGTAGTAAGACCCACTATATGATATATTACTTCGAAGGTGCTTCTTATGTGAACAATATTATTCGTGGCATCTCAGTTGCTTGATCTTGTGGATAATTTGGGGTTCATCAATGATGCATCAGGAAGCCACATTGTTTCTTGTTCTGCTAGTTGCAATTCTAGATGCTTTCATCATTATTTGGATTTTTACTTCTTTATCTAAAACATTGGAGAAGCTTCATGCAAGAAGGCTACTTGCTAAGCTAGACATCTACATGAAGTTCACTAATGCATTGGAAATTATTGTAATTCTTTCTATGGCATGGATTAGATATGAGGGGTAAAGGGCTTGCATTACCTTTATTTTCATGAAGAAACTACTTCTCGACAGTTGTAAATTAATGATGATGGAGTCTTTACATTTACAGGTATGTTACAAGAAATGGTGTTGTGTTGTATTATTCTCTATGGACTATTTCAAGTGTCGATCTTGTCATTGATACCACTTTGACGTTATATCGTTCATGTGTTTACTACTCTTCATTGAAGTTTATATATTTACATTCTTGTGAGAATCTTACATTTATTTGTTTGAGATGGTAGATAGATGGTGTTGAATGGTTTGTTGCAACATACTACTCTATTTACATTTATCATTCACATTTATATATTTCTACTTTTCTTTAATATCTATATGTTTCTAAACTATAAGAAATAATTATAACTTATCTTCTATTTTCTTATTTAGTTTTTCTCCTAGCTAGGATAGATTAGAGTAGTTTACTTTCTACACGTAGAATAATTTCATATTGCATGCTACATTATGTATTTCATCACGAACCCCATTCACTTTAAGTAATGGTTATTGGGTCATAATCTAGATTGGTCTCCTAGCTCAAATGGTGTGAGTTATAATTGGGAAATTATACTAAGGAGAGCCCTTATCTGTTGAAGGGTACTTTACTTGCATCAATGGGGTTTTCTCTTCATCACTTCTTATGAAAATATTATAAGGAATAACTATTGACTTCTTATTTAGGTTCTTCATCTCTTATAATATTTCAATTACTTTCAATACATCACCAAACCCAAATATACCATTACTTGCCATAACCATCTCTTCAAAATTTAGTCTCTTGTCATTTATTCCACTTATTATGTCCATATGTGACTTATCACACCACAATAATGCTTGATTCTTAAATATGGAACAAATTATATTCAATTTTTGAAACTTTTCAATATTCAAGTCTTCACAATATTGGTGTATGCCTTCACTCAACTTCCATAACTCTCTTAAATATGAATTTTCATGATATGTGAGTAATTTCATTAAAGGATTCATTTTATTCACTTCTTTACTTTTGCTTTGGGAAGACAATTTCTCTTTGTGCCCTTAACTTCTTATATAACTTCTTAGAATTATGGTAGACTCTTTCCACGGGAATTTATTAATCATGAACTCAACAATATGTGATGTTGCAACTTACCTTTCATAGTAATTTTCGCCATTATATTATAGGCTTTCTTTTGCAAATTTCAATTTTAATATTACCTAAACAATATATACATCCACGAACTTTGTCAATCTCCATAATTTCAAGTCCATTATATTATATTTCTTTATAGAAATTTCAATTTTAATATTACCTAAACAATATATACATCCACGAACTTTGTCAATCTCCATAATTTCAAGTTTAATATTACCTAGACAATATATCCATGGATGATATTTTTCAATCTCCTTACTTTCTTCATGAATATCATGTTATTCTAGGTCATTCCCCTTCCTCCTTGAATGGACCATTTCCTCAACATCTTCTTTACTTTGTAGTAGTGTTATTGCATTAAACTAGTGTCAATCATTTTCTTTCACTTCTGATTTTTATTAAACACTATTTGAGAATCTTATTTCAGAATATTCATGAATTTCCTCAATAATAATCTTAGTAGAATTATATGTTTCAAGGAGTTTAACTTCCAAATATATTCATTCACCATTCCAAATTTTTACAATTTCATTTCAACGCATAACAAACATACCTATCACATATTGTTCATTCAGTTTCTAAAAATGGTGGTCTGTTGTTTCTTTTTGGACTTCAAATATTCTTTGATCATTAACTTTAATTGGAAATCCTTGGACCATACCAACCTCATTGTTAGAAACATTCCCATGCCCAAGGATATCTTCAGCGACATCTCTTTTGTCCCCATCTTTCACTTGATCTATCATCTCAATTATTCTTATGTCATCTTTAGTTTGTGTATCAACAATTTCATGACCTCTAGGGCCATATTTGAAAATGTTTTCTTCTAAACCTATATAAACAACAATATCAATAGCCTTATAAAAATCATGAGCTACTAAAGGAACCTCTATGTTCAATATTTATTGTTCCATCAATTTACATAGAATATTTTTCATCATTTCATCTTCATATTCTTCTTCAAGAAAACATTCTATCATAGGCTTTTTAATCTTCCTTATATTTTCTAGAGGTATCTCAACCTCTTATATTCCTTGAGGTGTTTTGGACAATTCATTCTCATTTTATAATGCAATTTTATGTGACCTCTCTACATACACATCCTCTAACTCATATTGATTTTCACAAGCCGTACTCACATGTTTCTTACTTTGTTGGGTTCTACTTAAAATCCCAAACTTTCCTACATTGCTTTAATCAATTTTTTTCTCAAATCTCATCTTCTCTAGACATATTTTTCTACATAATATTCTCCAAAACTTCCAAAATGGTCCTCATTTCCCTAATCTCATTCATATTTATGTCATCTTCATCACTATGTCTTCTTTATCTAGGGTTTCCTCTCTTTAAATCCATATTGCATTCAATGCAATCTTCTTCTACCTCTTTGTAATTTTCTCTTCTTGAAGAATTTTCTCACCTTCAAAACAAGACAATAATCATTTCCTTGTTGTCACCCAAATTTTTGGGTTAATCTCGTGCACACACAAACAAATTTATGCGTGCCCATTCCAGTTTTTCACGTGCCTAAGCTAATGCGTGGAGAATGACAAGAAGTGTGTGCCAGACCAAGTTTCTATATTGTGTGCCAAGTCCAAGGTTTATCAAATGCACATTGTTCCAAGTTTTGATGTGCACCAGAAATCAAGAAGACACACGTCGAAATTAAGAAAGGAACCATCGAGAAATATTCTTGAATGATTACTGCCAGCAACACAAGGGAACGTGGAGATGAAAAAAGATGAGATGGAAAGGTAGTTAAGATTTCACCAATTCTAGAAAGGATACATGGACTGTAGGAAGGAATCAGAAGCATGTGAGATTGTTAGTTAGTAGAGCAAGTGGACCAAAACTAAAAGAGACAGAGCTCCTGAGTAGAGAAAGCTATAAAAGGAAGCATCAGCATAAAAAATGGAGTTACATACTCGCTTAGGGGATTCACTGAGTTTTTTTTTTGTTGTGTTGTTGAGCTCACTCTGAGCCTCTGTAGTATTGTAATGTTGTAATCCTTCTGACTATAATTCTGAGTCTGTCATATGTCTAAGTTCCGAAAGGATGCACATGGTGCAACACATTGTAACTCTGGGGAATTATCTAAAGAGGACATTAGACTTTGTTTTTTTCAAGTATGTTTTTCTTAATGTATGCATGTGGTTAATGGAATGGAAGGAGTAATAAAGTTACAACAATTATGATCTATCATGTCACTTATGTGTTATTTGGATATGCGTGTGTATATTTTTCCTTATTAATAATAGTAAGTTGTCATTAATGGAGTGTATGGAAGCCATCTTGGATGGATCCCTATGTGTTTAGTCCTTCAAGACCAGATGATCTCTCTGATATTCATTATGTCTCGGGTGAGACCTTCTTCGACCTTGGATAAAGATTGATATGTCGATGCTTTAGGAGTTTTGTTGGTAAAATATGAACGAACCCTGTGTTAAACCCCTCATCGTTAAGAAGGATGTGCACAAACGTGAAATGGACCAACAAATGGTTATGTTGTTGGGACCTAAAAGTATTGTATTGGAGGATGAAGGAACGAGATGAGGTGGTATCCATCTCTGGATGAAATTCAAGACTGGCTAACTCCAAAGGAGCATGAGTTTTCCCTATGAGAGACTTAGGGTTTGAGATTGAATGTGAAGAGATGGAAAGATAAATGTCTTTAAATTGATATGCATGAGACATTCTTTGTTGAATTTCTCTTTTTGTTATATGAATGGATGAAAAGGAAAAATGCTACCAATTCTTCTTTGTGGCCTCTAGAACTGGTGGTTTGGGATCAAGCCACACTTGATAGGTTGAAGGCATTAGATAATAAGTGGACTCAGGCCATTGAATTATGGTTTGGTCGAGTAAAGGAGGGATACATAATTGAATTTGTTGTGGAGTACACATATTCTTTTAGCGAGGCCTAAAGGAAATTCGCAGAAGGTCTGAGAAAATGAATGTTGGAAGAAATCTCACTCTAGATCAAGATGTTGTTTGTGGAGAAAGGGTCGATGTGCATGGAGCTCGATAAGATGGTGGAGTAGACTCCTCTAGCATAGGGGGGGGATAAGAGAGGAGATTGATTCATTGAGGAGGATCCAAAAGTTGCTAGAACGAAGTGAGGAATGGGATTGACCCAGAAGAGTAGAGGAGAGAGAGATCTGAGAGATATTCAAGAAGAGTTGACCTAAGAAGGAAAACAGAGAAAAGAGGTCGAAATACGTTATAAAGGGGCATGCGACAAGGGTTCGGTCCTAGGATGAAGAAAAAGGAGACTACACCAGGAGGAAGTGCGGAAGAATGTGTTGTGCCATAGTGGAGCACAGGAGAAGATAGGCTCGTGAAGAGGAACAATGTCGAGAGTAGGGTGTACAATGGGGATGTTGGTTGTAGTAGTAGTCCTGGGGGCGTAGGTGACAAATTATGAACCCATTGGTTGTTACAGAGTGTCACAATATTGGAGGAAGATGAGGTGCAGAGTATAGGTGTGGGAGAAGAAGAGGAAGTCGAAGGATCCCCTAGTGATGGGGGAGAAGAATTGGCTATTGTAGA
>SNQJ01S0072376.1:0-23812 GCA_010110895.2 Picea sitchensis
TAGATTACAACATTGTTTCCATTGCCAGTAGTAATGAACTTCAACATGTAGAAGTATACATAAATGCTAACTCAACAAGACATATTTAAGTGGTGGGAGCGCAAAATCGAGAACTACATTAGAAACTACACAAGAAGGAATAACCTCTCACTACCCAAAGCAAGGTCGTGGTTCCTTTCAAAAACTCACGAAATATTTCTTAAAGTTATCCCAGAAGCATTGTTTCAGCACATTAACATATCAGGTGATACGTAGATTGACACCCAATGAGGAGTAAAGCCTAAAGTTGACAAATGGAGGAAGAACGAACTTGCACGAATATCTTGAAATAATTATTGAAGACTATATTTCAAAACAAGTCGTTGAAGATTAGACATCCCTCAAAAAAATAAAAGAGAAATTCTACACCGAAATGCACAATGGATTTTTCTGCAGGGTTCCAACACTTATTCATAAATTATTTCTTGACAAGGGAGTCAGTGATATCGTCAAATACCGACCAATATTATTCACACTGTTACCGAATAGAAACTTCCAACAAAGAGATGAAAGGTGGGAAGCATTTCTAGACGCAAAGTGAAAAGATACAAGAGAAGCCTGCGATTACTTCTTGAAGATATAAATATGGCCAACACTCTTGACTTAGAGTAATTTATTTTGGAAATGGAGGGTTGTTCGAGATTKTGAGATGCCATAAAAAAAAARAAGTAGTGTTTCCCAAGCCTAAATTTCATCGAGAGTAAAGAAAACCCATAAGAAATCCACGGATATCCAAAAAATAGAATGGGATAAAAGACAACAGAAAAGAGAATAACTTTGTAATCAATGGAACAAAAAAAWGTTGAATAGAAAGATGTCTGGGGAGGGACATCTAGTCAGAGTGTGTGATAATCCTGATTTAGACAGAGATTGACCAGAACTAGCAACAATAGCAGCTACGACAACACCAATGCACAGTTGAACTTCCATCTAACGATCAACAAACTAGAAAGTATGGACTACGAAGAATATGGATCAGATTTACATATGTCTCTCACACTAGAAACCAACCCAAGGATAAGATAATTTCTCCAATAAAGGCTAAATATTGAATACCAATCGACAAGACTATGGTACAGAACAAACGACCTGGGAAACCTATGAGATGCATTGATTTTCGGGCCTGAATGAAATGAAGTTGAAAATATGATTATCTAAATAAAGGACCCCAATGACTCTACCGCCCTTCCACATATAATATCGAGAGAATAAATTAACTATAGTCTGGAAGTGATGCAACCTTTGGAACGAAAATTAGTCGAATACAAAGATCAAAGTTCCCAAACTGAGGACCCATTTTATGTATTCAAGAAGAAACAATTATTCCTTGAGTATCAACCCTTGTCGGATGCAGGAAAAAACTAACCAGAATATTTGACGTCTATTGGCCCTTGACCAATTTTTGAGATCCTTGGTCACTTTTGACCTATTTTTGGGACTTCGACGGGCTGTCAAAGGTGGAGCACAAGTCGAAGCAAAGATCGTGGGATCTCAGCCCCTTGTTTAGGGTTTTTGGGGTTTTGGGCTTATGTAATGGGTATGGGAATGTCAACCCATGGGTTTACCCATGTTTAGTCCCTTTTGTAATGTATAAATAGAAAGTTAGGCGATGTAAGTAGGAGGGTGAAAAGGGATGAAAAGAAGGGTTTGTAATGCTAAGTGCAAATGATAGTTGTAAATGCTTTGTGCATATTGTGTGAGGCTTGAAAGGCTTAGTGAAAGTGACTGTAAGAGACTGTGTAAAAGCTTTGTGTTGTAACCTAGCTCGGGGAAGGAGGATCTGGCGAGGTGCACGCAGATCTCTTGTCCTATGTAGAGTAGGATCTTGTGGCTCTGTGCATGTAGATGATTGACAAAAGATAATAAAGAAGACAACGTGTTGGTGGACGTAGCCCCAGGATGCGGGTGAACCACGTATATCATGTGTTGTGGTTGCTTTGTGCATTATGGTTGTTATGTTGCTTATGAGATTTATCCTTAGTGCCCTAATGTATGCTTAGATGGATAAGATATGATAGCTTAGTTCTTAGTGATGTAAATGTATGCTATATATGATATGTTTCCAAATGATCAATGCTTAGATGTTTTAGATCTAAGTGAATATTGCATTGCTCTGTAATTAGGGTTCTATCTACGAAGTAAATTTTGATTAAATAATAATGAATGGAAATTTCTAAGTGCTCAGTTAAGGTGTTGTAATCACATATATGTGTCCCAGCTAAGTTGAAGACATTTGAGTCCTGCAACCACCCCTGCGTCTACCTCGGGTGAGACTTCATCTGCTTCGCAGGTGTTGCCGAAAGGGCCAGTATTTAGGGTTTTGTTGGTGCGTTGTTGAAGCGTTGAACCCTGGGTCTACCCCTGTTCCAACAATGGCTCAGTAGAAAGGAGTAGTAACTCAAACACCAAGAAAACCAAGTGTCCCCACCAAGAAATTCAAAATGGGATTCAATCATATCCCCACCTACGAAGGAGAAGAAGACCCAAAACACCATTGGTTTGTATGTCAAAATTTTTGGGATGCAGCTGATATCACATATGAGGATAAGAAAATGGCGCAATTTGGAACTACGTTGCACCACCGTCCCTTAACATGGTTCATGAACTACGTTGAAAAGAAAACTTGTTCAAAAGAAGAAATAAAGAATAATTTTCTAACATTCTTTAAAATCGAGGACATCACACATATAGTAGCACAAAAGTTAAAATAAATCAAGAAAATACCAAATGATTCGGTAAGATTTAAAGATATCCTAATTCAAATCTCGTCGACAATTGATCAGAACCTTCTATTCAAGTGGTATGTAGTTGGGATACTGCCAAGAATCAGATCTTCATTACGCTTATAGGAAATAACTAACTGCAAAGATGAATTACAAAAGGACAACGAGTCGAGTCGTACAATGATATCCCGTTGACTTCCTCGATCACTAAAAGACTTGAGGAAAAGATAGAACATTTTCAACAGACTATAAAAAATCTATCCATATGACGCAATGAAATTTGGTGCACCGCATGCATCGGGTATGGACACACAAAAGATAAGTGTCCCCTAAATGAGTGCATGCAAACAATAGACATCCACCAAGTACAAGCCAAGAAATATTGTAACATATGTGAATTCCTAATTGATCATAATATACAAGATTGTCCACAAAATCTAAAAAAAACGAAGTGGTGCCACATCTGTGAATCTTCTGATCATCGAACTTCAGAATGCCATCTAAATGCTAGGAATTTGAATAATATACGAACATTCTACCGCATAGAAACCACTGACCAAGAACACAACTATGGTCAAAGACATTATTATTTCGGTGGTCGTGGTTGAGGTTGAGGATGTCAATGTGGATTTGGTGGTCGTGGTTGAGGTCCAGGAGGTCGACGTGGATTTGGTGGTCGAGGTCGAGGTCATGGATGACCTTATTGTGTTAATTGCTAGAAAAGTGATCAAGACAGTGCAAACTTTCCTATAAAAGACAGAATTGATCTGAAGTTTTGCAACATATGGGGCATTGGAGATCACTCTCTAGAATACTACCCAATAGTGATCGACAAAATTATACCTAGAAATATTGTGAATCTACTACACATAGTATCTAAAGAAGATGTAAGGAACTCTAAGAATTTAAATATTGTTACAAGGTCAGGAGAAGGACGTGACATCCATAATCCACCACAAAACTACGAAAGAAAAAAGGCTAACAACTTTCCAAACCCAGATAAAGAAGAGAAAATAATGAGAGAAGCTCTTAAATTCTTCAGGAATGCCACAGAAGATCAACAAAATCCAAGAAGTTGAGATGAAGACATGATCTAGGAATTTTTGCAACTACTCAAAGAAAAACAGTCGATGGGTAGGCTATTGGACCTACTCAACATATTGTGAGAATACAAATATGGTCAGAAACCAACCAAGGATGAAAATCACCTCTCTTATAATAACAAATATTATGATCCACAAGTCAACCTGGAAATCAAAGGAATGATGGTTAATCAAGTGGTAGTCGATTTTGGTTCACACGTTAATATCTTACCAGAGGAAACATGGGTACGAATGAGCTGACCCAACCTAGCATGCACATCGAATTATCTTAATTTAGTCGATCAGATATTAATAGAACCAATCAAAATACTGAGAAATGTAGACACGCAAATTATGGGAATACTGACTTCAGTCAACTTTGAGGTGATCGACCTTGTCGAAGGAATGCCAATGTATGCATCTCTTTTCAGTCAACGAATGAAAGCAACTATCTCCTTGGATCCAAAGGAAATAAAACCATGTATGGAGTCATGGGACGAAGGTCAAGAAGCCAAATTTTTATATCAGATAAATAATGAACAAAAATATTATATAGAACCAACTGCAGAAGGAGAAATTTTGAGAGAATCTCCCATGTCGGTTGGACATAATTTTGACTCCGCCTTATACAACTGGAAAATAGAGAATTATGAATCACATGCCAAATATTGTTGGTCTATTGAAGTTATTCCAAATAAACATCTTAAGACATGCTACTCAATCCAATTTGTACCATTATTTTATGAAAAAATAACCCGACAAACTCCCATTCTCATTCTAACTAACAATAAGATAAGAAAACCCTTGTGAGACAGTTAACGACATACCCCTTTGACCCATGTGGAAGAGGTAGAAAAATCCATAAGAGAGAAAGGAAGAACATAGAGTCTTGTGGAAACTTTCACATGCCAATATGCAAGATGGTGGGAAACACATTCTCCCCAATTACAAACATGGACGATTGTGTCGACATACTTCTTTCAAGTGTTCCTCTACTTTGAATTTAATTCAGTAGAGGAACACTTGAAAGATGCAGCAGGTCAAATAAAAATATTCCTAGAAAGTCCTTCACCAGCTCAACAGAAAGAAAAAGCAAATATGTCGATCGATGGAGGATCAACATCAACTTGCAATTTTGTGTTGGTAGAAAATAAGGAAATATCAACAAAACATAGGATTGATATGGAGAATACAAAATGGTCGGGACAGAGCTTCCAATGGAATAAACACCATCCTGCATTGCAGAATCATGTGAAATCAATATTAAGTATAGCCACGAAACACAAATAGGACCAAGAACAACCCAACTTCCCAAAAATATTTACGAAACTTGAAGAAGGAGAACGTCGTCTCGATGAAGCAAAGGCACCATAATGGATGGACGTGGAAATAAGAATGAAGGAATTCGACATATCAAATGATGGTCAACCAAAAATGGTGTGTGTAGGTGATTATTGGTCTGACAAACAAACAACTAACACAGTTGGTCTAATAAAAGAGTATCAAGATGTTTTTGCAAGCGACTACAAGGACCTAAAAGGAATCATAGAGGAAATGGGTGAAATGAAGATCAAACTAATCCCAGGAGCAAAGCCAATTAAAAAATGACCATACAAGTTAGCACATAAGTACAAATCGATCGTCCAAAAAGGTATTGAAGGAATTCTACAAGCAGGCATTATTTATCCTATCGACAAAGTGGAATGGGCAAGTCCCATGGTGGTACAACCAAAGAAACATGATCTAAAGGAGTTAAGAATTTGCGTCGAATTCTGAGGACTCAATAAAAAAACTATGACAGATATGTTCCCCACCCCTTTTTCTGATGAAATCATAAATGAAGTCATTGGTCATGAATGTTATTCATTTACTAATGGATTCTCAGGATATAACTAGGTGCCAATCACAAAAGAAGATCAAGCAAAAAAAAAAATCGTTTCAGAATTTGGATCTTTTTCCTACAGAGTCATGCCATTCGGATTGAAGAAAGTGCCAACATTTTTTTCAAGAATAGTGGTCAAATCATTCCAAGAGTACATATACAAAACTATGGTTGTATACTTCGATGACTGGACAATCTATAATCTACCTAGAAATCACATACAATGGCTTTGACTTATGTTAGAACACTGCAAACAGATTCAACTATCACTAAACATCAGAAAATGCATATTCACCACACCTATTGGAATCCTACTAGGACATTTGGTATGTAAATATGGAGTGAAGGTCGACATGGCTAAAATAAAGATTATTCTTGATCTAAAACCCTCTGTAAATAAAAAACAGATCAAAATTCTATTGGGTCATACTGGCTATTATAGGAAATTTATATGCCATTGCTCATACATCACCTTCCCAATGGACAAGCTTCTACGAAAAGATGTTGAATTCAAATGGAGCCAAGACTACCAAGAATCCTTTGAATTTTTAAAGAAGATGTTGGTCGAAGCATCCATTCTCAAATTTCCAGACTGGTCGAGAAAGTTTCATGTCCACATCAATGCGTCAAATGTAGTTGCCAGGTTGGTTCTAGCTCAACCATACGATGAAACAATGGATCACACAAATTCTTATTCAAGTCGGAAACTGAATAAAGTAGAAATAAACTATTCGACTACGGAACGGGAAGCCTTATCAATGATTTTTGCACAACAAAAGTTATGTCATTATTTATTGGAAAACCCTTTCACATTTTTCACGTACCATCAAGCACTAAAATAATTGGTCAATAAACCATTCCATCAAGGAAATATCTGTTAGTGGTTACTAATATTTTAGGAATTTGAATTTGACGTAATCATTCGACCAGGAAAAAAGAACTTTCGACCTGATCACCTATCACAACTAGAAATAGGAGAAGATCTGATAGGCATAGACAATGACCTTCCAGATACACACTTATTTAGAGTTGAATATGCACCTAAGGATTTAGAAGATATTTCCAATTTCTTAGAAGAAGGAAAGGCCCCAGAGGACCTCCCTAAAAAATATATATATCTAGCCATGAAGATGCACCATTCATAACCATTAACAGATACTTATACAAAATGGGAATGGATGATTTGTTAATAATATGCATACCAGAACATGAACGAGAGAATATCATCAATGAAGCCCATGCAGGATCACCCGAAGGACATTTTTAGGCCAACACAACATCCCGGAAGGTACTACAAGCAGGATTGTAGCAGTCGACTATGCATAAAGAATGTCGGGATCAAGTTATAAAATTTTACAATTGTTAGAGACTTGGACGACACTTGTGGAAAATGAGATGACACTAAGTTCAATAAACCCTAATCAATCATTTAAAATATGGGCTATCGACTTTGTTGGGCCATTCCCACAGAGGGAAAGAAGAACTTGTTCTAAGTACATAATCACTGTGGTAGAGTATGTGACTAAGTGGGAAAAAGCTAAGTCAGTTGAATCATGTACCAAAGAGGTAGCAGCTAAATTTATCTATGAGAAAATCAACACAAGATTTGGCTTTCTGTAGAGTCCACTAATCAACGACCAGGGAACTCACTTTGTAAATGAAACAATTAAAGTTCTACTAGAAACATTCTTAATCGACCATAGAAAAACAACAGCCTATCACGCACAAGAAAACGGGGCAGTTGAATCGTTTAATAAAACATTACACAAGGGACTTACAAATATCTATGGTGCAAATAAAGATGACTAGGATGATAAGATTCCCACAATCATCTAGGTGTTTAGATCAACATTCAAAATGTCGACTGGACAAACACCATTCAAGCTAGTCTACAACTAGGAAGTTGTAATCCCGCTACAATTTTGGACTAATTTTGACAGAGTCGCAGTTATAGAAAAAAATGACGAGAGAAAAAACTTGAACAACCTACTATACTAATTGAACAAGTTGTAAGAAGAGAGATTACTAGAGATCCGTCACCAAGAGGTTCAGAAGCAACAATAAAAATCATGGCATGATCATCACTTAAAGAAAAAGGATATAAAATATGGAGACTTAGTCTTATTGTACAACAGTCGTATAAAAGGCAAACCCAGAAAATTGGAAACAAAATGGATAGGGCCTTATGTGGTGGAAGACATTCAATCGACTGGAGCGGTCCAACTTAGAACATTATTAGGGAATCCATTTAAGAAACTAATTAATGGGGCCCGTTTAAAGAAATATCAAGTATAAAAAGAAAAGAACCATGTTGGCAAAGTTTAGCAGGGATTTGCCAACAGGAACCGAATAAAATAACTAATCAAACTTATAACAAATAAACCTTGCATAAAATTAATAAACAAAAAAAGCAGTTAGAAAAATTCTGGTATAAAAAACTAAAAAATCTAAAGTATTTAAAGAGTAACCATAACAATAAAGGAAAAGTAGCAATAAAGTAAAATGGAGAGAGAAATTACCCCATGGTCAAGCCCGAGACAAGGTAGAAGAAGTTGTTCTCGGCGTACTACATATTCGAATACTCATAAGAAAATAATCAAGGGAAAGGACCAGTCCAGGACCAAGCGAGAGTGGTTCAAGCGAGCGTGGATCAGGCGAGCGAAGATCATATGAAAATAAATCAAGAGAACATGCTTGACATGACAAAAGACAACATCATTCAGACTCAACAAAATGAATGAACAACCAAGCCATCAATAACATAGACTAAGTCAATCAAGTAATAAAGATGGCTCAATAAATTTGGTTGGTCGGCTTACGTATCAACCACATATCAACGGAAGAAACCTTTTCGATCGGGTCCACGACAATGTCAACCAAGAAAACATTGGCGTCGGCAGAGATAGAGGATTAAATCCGGGACAAGTAAAATTCGATGTGCGTATTAATGATGGAAATGATCGTTGTACGTTTGTCAATACAACCGCCGAATATACTGATACGCGCATCATTCAACAACAAAATATTGCATTTAATAGTTTACAGGACACAAACGAATGCCAAACCAACAATGATTTAAATGTCCACTCGCTCACCCCACTCGTACAACCAATATTTATGATGGAAGAGCATGAAATACGAGGACAATTGGATGCATTAAACCCGACGCTTTCACTACCATATATAAATCTGGAATAAGCATATGAATTTGCCTCACTATTATTCTTTCCTCCATAGACAGCTATAGCGCAAAGCGAGCAGACGAATGAACCTGTAAATCCTCCAACACTGCCAGAAACTAGTAACCAAGATCAACAAATGATGAGGATGAGAGTTCAAGTCGACAACGCAACAGAAGATTCAAGAATGAGGCAATTTTTTTACAGAGCCATCGTGACACCATTGCAAATCTGGATGAAAAATATCAAGCTCGTGAAGATGGAGGAAACAAACTGGAGAAAGCATTGGATAAATTTCACAGAGTGGGCAATGGAGGAAGGAAGTTGGAAAGAAGAAATTGAATTCCTGGAAAAAGCAGGAATCTGACATATCCTTGGTGCCCCCCAAGTAGCTGACATGGGTCGATGGAAAGAAGAAGTGTAAAAATTCATCATTATTTGGTATCATCAAAGATACATATGGCTAAATGAGCCCATAGAAATAACTCGTTGACTCCTCTACCGAATTTTTGGAATCCCAAGGGCAAGGGCCAAAGTACCCAAATCGGCCAATTATAACGAATGGATGCAGTTCTTAACAGGGTCGACGACAACCAAAAACTCTAAAGGATTGTTTATCAACAAAATCACCAACCCAAAATCCCATTGGGATACCTTTATAATTTATTTATTCTTCACATTGAAATGCCAGGCATCCGACGTAAAGATGACAACGGTCGCGGCAATAGCTCAAGCGTATCAGAATTCATAAAGTTTCAATTGGGTGGAGCATTTGTCTGACATGCTCAAAACCAACTGCAAGGAAGTTCAAGATTTGGGTCAATCCATCAAGTTTCCATCATTTCTAATCTGGATAGAAATGGAACAATATGGGCCTATAGGAGAAGCAACATTCACATCCAAGAATACCCTGACAATGGAAAAGTACATAATTTTCTCTTCAAATCAGACAGGTACGTCCAATGCACTTCCATACAAAGAGATGTTCGGGTTGTGCGTCGTAGGCATGAAAGATAGTACCCATAGATGGCGAGTTAAGAAAGAAATCCTTCCATCACTTCCATCACCTTGCCATTTTCATCTTGAACTCGACTACCTGAAGCTTTGGTGTGGAATCGCATCGACGCCCGGACCAAAAGAATTACACTACCAACCGACAGTGGAATAAATATTCACATAATTGGAATCACAAATCAATCAGAACTTAAAAATTCCACCAGAGGAACAATAGATAGGTATTCCTCTATTATTTCCATTGACTGACGAATATCAGGAGGAAGAAAGAGAAGTCTCCCTCTACATAGTTCTATTTTTTGAATATTTACAAGCCCTGACAATTGTCGCTCCAAATCCTTCCCCAGGAAAAAGAAAACAACTGAATAAAAAGAGCAAAGGGAAGAAATTTGTTGAAGAAGAGGCATTAGGGATCGACACAGAGAAAACATGGAGAGAAACATTACATTTGAATGAGGGCATCGAATTCAATGACCCCATCATTAAAAAAAAATTCAAGTATCACCTCTAATATCATTGTCAAATTACAACAAACTTGACAAGAAACTGCTACCGTGAAGAAGATATGCAGCTCCTCTCTTGGACCACAAATGAAGGAGGCCTTCCAGAAAGTGAAGAATATAAAGAGCTCGCTCAGGAGAATTGAAACAAGGGGGGAAAAGAGGTAGAAGAATTTAGAGAGCACAACTACTTTTTCTAGCCCATCGAAAGTTACGGTGAACATGAAAGAATGGGAATTAATACCAAAAGTAACACCAAGAAAGAAAACAACACTTGATGTTGAAATCAACCTCACCAGGGAGTCACCCCTTGTAGAATCGGTCTCGGTCATAGAAGAATTACCTGGAAAAAAAAGAAAAAAAAAAGAGGAAACTCATCATCAATGAATCAATCGAAGCCACGGAGTCAGATCAACTAGTCAATATGGATGACATCGATAGAGAAACTATCGACATGGGGCAGTAGGATTCGATCGAAGAAATCGACACGGAATTGGTACAATAACATTCGACTAGAAAACCAATGTTGCCACAACAGTCAGTGGAATAAATACAAGTCGAGGATTCGATCATCCCAACACAACAAGAGGCAACCCATCCATTCGAAGAATCAGATCAATAAGAATAAGTCTTGTGATCAGCTGAAGCACATCATGTCACGATTAACCAAAATGATAAGGAGGGAGAGCTAGAAAATGACACTTCAAGAACTCAAGACAAGATCGTCGAAAAGATGCAGACTGAAAAACCTTTACTAGAGATAGATCCCATAGACACTAAGTATATTAATGCAGAAGAGCCAGTGATCCCAAACAAAGAAGAGATGGAGGTACAAAACGCCCAGCAAAAGGAAGAATAAAAAGATGAAAAAAGTGAACAAAGCATCCCAACGACACAACAAACAATAACAAGAGACGACCAAACACCCAAGTCTGCAGATAAATGAAAGAAAAGGAATTTGTCCATTATCACCATCATAATGAATGGAATAGAGAATCCACCAAGGCCATAATTCAAAACCTCATTCGACCCAACCACCATTTCCGACAAACATTTTTTCGACTTACATGGAGCTATTTCAAAAGAATCAGCAAGGAGATGGAAGAAGGTGTTGAAAGAAGGAAGTTGGGTCAAATGACTAAAACAAGAACAAAATAATATCTTGGAAGGATGCAAAGAAGAATTCAGGCTGAATGAATGGATAGAATAGATGACATAGGTATAAAACCCCTTAGAACACTTCAAAGAACTGATATACAGAATGATCGAAAACAACAGAAATTACTGACAACAGGTACAAGCACTCAAGAAAGAAAAAAGTGAAGTCGAGAAGCAACATGAATTAGCACTTAAATTATTCCAGACAACCCAAGAACAAATAAACATGGTATTAAAAGAAGAACATAAGAATTTGAAAGGCTTCAAATAGAACATACATAAACTAACCAAAGAAGATAGTGCACTAAGCTCAGTGGTAAACAAATGGCCAACTCACTTTGTAGAAGCATTCAGTAAATGTCATATACAAAGGGATGCAGTTGACAGTACAGAAAGGTCAAGTAACTCGACCAAGGATAACAATGTAAAATATGCCCTCACCATGCAGTTGGAAAAAGAAAAAGCAATAGAACAACAACTGTCAAAGAAAGAGCAGGAATGGAAGAAGGAGGGATACAAAGTGCAGCTAAAAATAGAACAAGTAGCTAGTCGCCTAAGCCATCTCATAGGGTTGATCAAGAATCGGGAACTTCTCAGACATCAAGTATAGTAGAGAAAGTTGAATTGATTACCCAGTCGAAGATTCTAAATATCGAAGCTCAACAGGTGGTCAGCACCTGGTGCAACTTCATCCAGCAAACAAATAATTCATCCCCTAGTATTATTCGGAAAGTCTTCAAGGTCAACACATAAAGTGAAAAAAAATAGGGAAGTCAACGAAGCTAGCAGTGGAACTCTAGGCACAACAACACAGTTAGAAATAGTACGCTAGGTCAGTAGTCCACGTAAATATCTTGTCTCTTCTTCTTACATACTTCCCTTTCTCTCTTCATCTATACTTCTCCATATTGTAATTTTTTAATCAAAATATGAGAAAATTTATTTTGTATGACCCCCTCTTGCTTGGTACGAGCAAGGAATTGAGGTGGGGGGAGATTGTGTAGGATTTAGTCGACCCTGTCGACTAGACCCGACGATCAACTTAGAACTTGTCGGTCGAACAATGTAGTTAGAAGTAGAAATCGGTCTGAGTCTCTGTTAACCGACTGACCCAGGCAGTTAAGTAGTTACAATTTCATGTTAGTGGTATAAATAGATAAGCACATGAAGGCTCATATAGCTTCTTGGGAGAGGATATATGTAATTATGTTGTATTGTCTATCATATAATAAAAGGAATCTTATGCAGGCTCTCATTACTTGTGTATGTCTCTCTATATGTATATGTGTATGCATGTATCTCTATGATGGTTGTGTAAGTGCTACTGGTAATACTCCCTACTTTCCCCTAGATTACAACAACACTCAAGGATTTGAAACATTGCCTCTCCTCAACACCATTCCTCACTCTTCCAAACCTACAACAAAATTTTTATATTGAGACATGTGCCTATGAATATACTATTAATGCATTCCTCACTCAACATGGACATCAGATGTCCTATCACAATGAGATACACTCTGATATTTTTCGCAGGTATCCCACCTATGACGAGGAGATTTACTCCATTATGCAGGAATTCCAATAGTGGAAGCATTATATTTAGGGAAAGGAAATGATCATCCACACTTATCACAATCCTATGTAATTCATGCAAACACAAGGAAAGTTACATAATGATTGTTATCAGAAATGGTCTATGTACTTGAAAAATTTACATTTTAACATTAAGTATAAGAAGGGTAGCACAAACTATGTTTCAAACTGCCTCAATCAGCCCTCAATTGTGGTGCTAACCACAATTCTTAACTTATATGGGCATGATACCTCCAGGTGGCCCCAATTGTATGACAATGACCCTAACTTCACTTCTACATATCAAGAACCAGGCATAGGTAAACAATTTCTAGACTTTTTCCTCCAGGATGCACTTTTGTTTTATTTGGGCCATCTTTGTGTTCCTTCAAGCGAGCATGCGACAATAATTTGGTGGAGATTGTGCAAGCTCCCATATTTCTTGGATTAAATATATTCCTTTTTGTATCCCATCTCCAACATAATTTCTTATTTCCAACAACAAACTAGTTGAACCTTTCCACTTGTTTCCTCTTTCTAGAATATCATCTAAGGTAGGTGTTGGTTGAATCGTGTTTAATGGCTCAACAAACAATGGCATTAAATAGAGTTTCCTCTAATTCTTTTATTTTTTCCTGTGAAATTAAATTTTCCTTTTCTATGTTACAAACTGATCCCTTCAATGCTTCTTTGGTTGCTTCATGAAACTGTACAATCTTTGAAGGTGAAACCCCATGGAAATTGATTTCTTATTTCCATTTATTAGACATTTTATTGTTTTTCATATTTACTTTTTCAATTAACATTTTTTTATAATTTCTATTGTAGGTCGCATGATGAAGTGTCACAGAATCCTATTCAAATATTTCAGGTTCTTGAGTGACCATAGCTTCAACAATTTCTTGTGTTTCCAGTAGTTGTTGTTCAGACCAGTTGGGTTCTTCGATAATATCATCTACATCCATTTTCCAGGAACTTTCTTGAATTTCAGGTATTTCTAACCGTGTTTATAGGTTTCCCTTTTTCTTTTAGTAGAGGTATTTACAACATGGGATTTTTCAATATTTTTCTTTGTTGGGTCCTTATCATCGCCATCATATGAGTTTTCGATAGGTCTTTTCCTCATTTCCAAACCACTACTCCTTTGTTTTGTCCTTGTTGGGGTACTTCTTTGAGACACAGTCAGAGAAGTGAGTTTTTTATTTGTTACTTCTCTGCCTTGTTGTCAATAGCACTCATTAGTGCTAGGTAATTCTTGCATATCATTAAAATGTTCTTACTAGGGTACTTCTTTGAGACACAATAAGAGAATTAGGGTTTTTATTTGTTACCGCCTTTTGTCTATAGCACTCATTAGTGCTAGGTAATTCTTGCATATCATTAAAAGCTTCATTTATTGAGTTCTCATGAAGGTTCAAAATTACTTCTTTAAATTGTTCAATCTTAGTTAAATAAGAGGAATATGCCACTTGGGACATATGTGTATTAAATAAATCATTAGGGTTGAAACCATCAATGCATTCCACTTCATTCAGGTCGATTTAATAAATTGGATCCCGATTTGGTCAAATTGACCTGGAAGTTCATCCAAATGGGAGATGTGCTTTACAACAACTTCTTTGACTTTCTAAGGAAATGGGATGAATTGTTTGTTTCTTTTCTCATTAAAGAAATGAGCCCAAAACTTGTATTGTATGTATACTTCTATAACAAAGTATTTTTATGATACATAGAAAGGAAGGAGAAAGGGTTTCTCCTTGAAACCAAATAACCTTATAACACTGAAATCCTATGTAGTTTCAAAAACTCCTTTCTATGAGAGAAAGGTGGAAGCCTCAAGTGACAATATTGATGTGTTAGGGTAAAATATTATTTTTTTAATTCTAAGATAAAATTGTTGTGGAACGAGTAGAAATGATATTGATACTTGTGCCTCCATAAGGCTGGGTACCAGGATCAAATTGGTTCCACCTTAAAGTAGACACTTCTTTCACTCAAAAATTCCTTAAAAACATAAAAGTAGTCTATGGGGAAAATCATTTAAGATGTCATATATAATATTTGGGTCTTCTTCAGACTACCCAATTGAAATGATATTTCATTGGAAATAATGTGTCCCCGATCAATGAGGGCATCTTCATGGAAAATGAAATGGAGGATATAAGTGATATTTCTTGGCATAGAGGCAGTGGATTCCAAGCCAATCACGGGAGAAAAAAACGAGGCAAATTCCTTGTAGGGATACTTTGAGGAACTTACCTCAATCTTAGAAGCACTAGTGTTAGTTCTAGGATCGACCAAAAATTTCTTGAGGAGCACTTCTCCTCCTCTATGTTCTTTGAGGAATTTGTTGGCTTCCTCACCTTTAAACTGCATGGTAGGATTCAGTATTCGTAGCATTCTTGTGAACACTGAAGGAGATAAGGAGATAGGTTATTTCCCTTGAAGTTGAATTATTCTCCTCTCTTAATAGAATTTATTTGTGCGCCACTAAACTATCTCTTTGAAATCTATCACCTCCAGAACACAACCAACTAGAGATATGCTCGAGGTGCAAACCTGGTTTGTCTTCTTCTTAGAAGGAGGGAAGGCCTTGCAGTACTTGTAATATCATGACCATTGGAACTCTTGGTCTTCATGTCCAAGCGTGTTTAGCATATATCCACAATACAACTCTTTTCTCCTAGTTGAAATTATTTAAAATGCTTTCTATTCTTACCAATAGGTGGCACTACTATCAATATAACATTTTAAAGCTTGGTGTATTAGTTATTTATTTAATTTACCAGCTATTTTCCTGATGATTAATCACCATAGCTCTTATTTCAAAGTTGTTGGACTACACGATGATATTTTGAATTTATTACAAGGCTTACATAATCTTCTCCACTTTAATAATGGTATTATGTTCACACAAGTGGTGGTTGATGTGTCAGGGAAAATAAATGCAATCAAGAAATGGTGATGCAATGTTGTGGAAGATAGAAAATGGTTAAATATGGAAGTGCAAAAAAGAGGAATAGAGAGTGCATTATGGTGGATGTGGAATGCAAGACATGAGGAAATGAAAAACGTGAAAGGGAAAGACTCTCACATCAGTAATGAGAAAATAGATAAAGTATGGGAAAAGTCCATTTTGCGGGTTGCAAAAGAAAGAGGTCCATTCTATAGAATGTGGAACTACAGATCGTGGGATGCAAGAAATGGGAAAAATTTAAGTGGAATAGATGGGTGTGCCACATCCACATTCCAAGAAAATGACTAAGTATGAAAAAGGTAGAAGGTGCATTTTGGAGGACGCAAAGATAGATGGTTGGTTTTGAGTGTTGCACAACTATGATACATGGGACATGGGGAGTTATGTGACAGAAACATGTTGGTCGCACACATCCCTTGAAAAATGATTAAGTTTTGGAATTTCGAAGGAAGATAAATGACGAAGTATAGATACAAGGGCTTGCAGGTCTAGAAACTTGGGAAGTTAATAGTTTTTTGACCCACAATTCACATTTGAAAGGAGAAAAAAACTAAGGAAAATTTGAGAAGCAAAGAAACATAAGGAAAAAGACTAAGGATAGGTGTGTATGTACAAATGTTGATCAATGAATGTGGATCAACATTTGGCTCCAACTATGGGACAGTGACCCTTGTGGGTTGCTGAGAATCCAGAATCTTCTTCCATTAGGTTAGTGGAATCAAAAAGAAAATAAAAAGGGAAAGGGAAATAAAATGGATTGATAAGGGATATATAAAGTAGTATCGAAAAAAACTATATACAGATTTTGACTTGGGGATTTTAATAGAAGAAATGTTTAAGATATTTCCCATTCATAGGAAAAATTAGGATCGTTCCTTTCATATCCTTTTGTTGGTCCTAAATTATGCACCTGATTGCTAAAGGGAAGAGCTAGGCCACCTCAATTTTTTGAATAATTTGTTTTGTATTAATTAGGTTTGTTGGTCAGCTAATGGATAGGTTTATCGAGATTAGAAACTTGGTAGGACTAGCCAAACAATATGACTACAGTTTCCCCTTAGCTAATGGAATACATTTTGATGAAAAGATGAGGATATTGAAAGATAAACAAAGGAAACAATAGCAAGTAATACAATGAGTTGCGTGTTGTGTGAGAATTAAGACTCAAAATAATATTTTAAAATGTAAACAAATATCCAAATGCAAATCATCCAACAGACTGCAAAATAATTGATCTTCTTACTAAAGCAATAGTTGATTAACAGGTTGCATGTCAGCAAAAACATGAATTACAACAATAGTTGAAAGGAAGAAGGAAATGTACAATGCACACATCACAAATTTTCATCCAAGATAATATTAAAACACATAAAGACTTGAGAAAGAAAACACAACTATCATCGATATATATATTCACTAGGTAGAGAGATTTACAATCATAAAAGAAGGTCCAACCAATTATGATGCCTGAATATTTCACCAAAAAATGAACCCTCGAACCATACAAAATCTGTCTATTTATCATTGTTGCAGAGGGCTTTGACCATTTTGAAAACTAAATTTTAACTATGAATAACAACCTGAAAACAACTCTTTGACTCGATTGTATTCCATTGGGAACATAGTCATGACATAATTTAACTTAATCTTAACAAAAATCTAGTTCATATCACACAAAAATGACTACTTATTATGCTTTGAAAATAATGTCTCGAACCTAGAACAACTAAACTTTTACAAGTGGAAAATACAATTGTTGTCTATGCTGGAGTAAAATAACCCTTAATAAAAGAATTATGACAGATGAGAATGACTATAATTGTGCATTGGTACCCATGTGCATTCCAGCTAGAGACTAACTCGGAGATAGCTTGATTAGCTAGCATCATCCTCAGACTCTTCCTCCTTAATAGCAGTAGTCTACTTCAAATTATCTCCTTCAAGAAGAAGAAGGTTTTCTAATGTTTTCTTTGTAGTTTCTGGTACTTCTTTTGCAACTTAGAATGTTGCTTCTCCAACTCTTGATTTTTTTGTTGCAAAGTCTAGATTTGTTGTTTTAATGCTTGCACCTGGTGGTTGTCCTTTACAGCTTCATCAACCTCCTCCTTTGGTTTAATTAAAACCTGCTTCTTACCTCTCTCTTCCAACCTCTACTCATCATCCATGGCAGATTTATTATTATCAGCTAGCACTTTTCCTTTTCTGGATCTCATTTCATACCTATGCATTACTTCAAACCCTCTGCCATGGGATTATTTTGTAGACCCCTGAATTTATGATATGTTGGCCTTTATTTCTTGTTTGATGTCATCTAAAAATTGCTTGGAGGGTAACCCTGGATTTGGGGAAATGATATTAGAATCATTCTTGGGATGTGGGCCAAAGTCCCCTGCATCTTGTTGTAAACTTGAATCTGTAGGGTACTCTGTTTTGACAGCTGCAAATTGTACCCCTGAAGTTTCTCCTTTATTGAATTTCAATTTTCCTTTAACTCCTGTCATTTTCTTCAGTGTATGGACTCACATTTCTTCCATGTTGGAAAATTGATATTTGTCCTCATATTCAATCACAATTGGTTGGGGATATTTCAATGATGGGTTAAAAAGTTCCTTGGAATTCAATCTTAACTGATTTTTAATTCTAGTTTTCCTATTGGTATTACTGGGCATTCCAAGGCCTTAATTCCCTTTCCTTTTTATGTTTTCCTTAGATTTAGGGGACTCCTTAAGTATGGTTTCCATGGGAATAAATTTTTCCTTTACAATTTCAAGACTGTGTTGCTTAGATCTCATTTTCCCTCTCACTTTTATTTTGGGAAATTTACCCTACTGGATCATGGGAGTCACATGTTCATCTTCAGAATGGTTGGGTAATAATGGGCCATGTGGGGTGTCATGCTCCCGTGGTTTCTTCCTAGAAACCATGCTACCTTCATTTCCTCTTTGTTTTGTAGTGGAAGATCTCAACTACATTTGAGGGGTTTCCTCCTTCATTGGGGTGACTGACTTGTTTGTTGTTGATGGGGTACCCTTTGTTTTGGAGGCCTTTTTCTTGTTTGTTGTTTGTTGGGAAGCCTTCAATGAGCTACCAGGTTCACGGAAAACCCTACCTTATGAATTGTCTTCGTATTTTTCACCCTGAGTCTGTGGGTTAGGATATTGTTCTTCTTCTTGTAAACCCACAAATTGTAGAAAGTAGTCCCAAGGCATTTTAATTTCACCCAAAGAAAATAGCACCATAATTGTAATCAAACCCTGATGATACAAGATTTTTTGGGTAGACTTAGGGTGACTCTGAACCCTTCTGGACATCTTACTTAAACTCTTGAGTAAATAAAAGGGTAAATTTAATTATTTATCCCCGCTCGGGTGCATGAGAAATTGAAGGTGGTAACAATGCACAATTCAAAATCGGTCCTCACATGTGATGTATCTATGGATTATTGTGAGGGTTCCTTTCCATTCATCCTTTATCCATGTGATGAGAATTCCCTTGCTCCAATCGGGGTTATGGTGCTCTGACACCAAAAATTTATTGCAAAGCTTTGGGGGTAATTTACCATTCTTAAACCACCTTTCTTCACAGACCCGAAGAGCACGGGCTGCTACGATTAAATGTTTCGTAATGTGGATACAGGCGTCCCCGAGTTTGGTTTGGAACCTTTCGAACGTTTGGGAAAACAACATATCCACACCTGTATGATTTCCCTCGAACATGGAAATGAAGTTGTACCATTTTTCTTTCACAAAAAGATCCATGATTTCTGGGGAAACTTTGAACAACTCGAGCCCCTACGAATCTGTTCTTTTCAGCTATCATTGGTCTCAGGGAGATACCATTTTGTGTTGAGCACCTTTACTACAAGAAATAGGATGAATGTGATTTTTATTCTAATGTAATTTTCCACCTGTAAGTTTAATTCCCCGTAAAGTTGTGATGATGATAATTGAAGGTCTAGCTTGCACGATCTTAACATGAATCATGTAATGATGAATCTAGAGGAAACAAATTGTGAACATGAGTTCACATGAGCATGCATATGCATGCATGCACATGCATGCATGCACCAAAAAAACATTTTAAAATATTTAAAATAATTTATGAACGTTTAAATAATTAAAAAAACACGATTTACCAATGTTTGCAAGAACATGCATGTTCTTGCAATCAGTGTTTTTCTGCACTAAAAAGGCTTGGTCAACCTACTATAAGCTCAGTAATGATAAATAAACATGGCATATGTTATTAACCCAAATCAAAATGTGCAATAACCTTCCAAGAAAGAAATAAAATTGTGCAAAGTAAATAGAAGGGTAAGAACAATTCAAGTTGACTCATTAAACCATGGAGAAGAAACTGAGCAAAAAAAAAATCAGACTTTACATATGTATAGGATAAAGGAGGGAAAGAGCAGAGGTGTGGACCTAGGTTTCAACATTGGATCCACCCAGGGATAGCACTTCCCTGTGAGGTGATAATAATAGTATAGCAGGTGTCGTACTTCTCAAAACCTGCTCCCACTTGTTGTAACTTACTTTTGTTTTTGTCTGTCATCCATGCTCTTTGTCTTTATTCAGTTGAAACTTAAAATTGTAGTTACACCCCAGTGCCTTTTTTGGGATATGGAGTCTTTATTCAAACAAAACTATCAAATCAAATTTCAAATGAAAAACATTTATGGTACAATATAGACCCCCTTTGGTCCATTAAGAAAAGTAATGTTTCATGAAGTGTCCATTAACTGGGCTTCCAAAGATCTCAGTATGATCTAGGTTTTTGAATATAAATGCATTAGTATCCAGAACCTTGACCACTTTGAATGTACCAAACCAAATATTATCAAACTTACCATGCTTAGGCTTGTCCTCCCTCCTAGCATCCCACCTCAAGACCAGGTCTCCTTCTTGAAAGATTTCCTTTTTGGTTTTCCTGTCAAAGGTTGCCTTGACCTTGCTCTGGTATGCCTCAGTTATCTGGTTCAATGTTTTTCTCTTCTTGTGTACTTCAATAATCTAAAAACTTCTTCTATGGATGTCATTAGGTTCCTCAACTTCCTCTTGTAAAAATTTTAAAAGTGGAAGACCAAGCTGAGTAGGAAAGAGAGCATCTACCCCATAAACTAGCTAAAATGGTGAGGTTCCCAATGACTTCTTGGTGTTGATCCTATCATCCCACATGACATATTTAATCTTAGAGTCATAAGACTTTTTATTTTCAGCCAACAACTTATTGATGATCCTGATGAGGGTCTTGTTTGATGATTCAACCAACCTATTTCTCTATGGGTAATAGGGTGTAGAATGTGCTAGGACAATGTTGTAACTCCCACATAAGTCAATCATGGCCTTGAACTTGAATCCTTGGGCATTATCTGTTACTAAATTCCTAGGGAAACCAAAACTAGAAAAGATATTTGTTTCCAAGAAATTTATGATCACCTTGTCAGTAGCATTCCTAGTGGGCACGGCTTCAATCCACTTAGTGAGGTAGTCAGTGGCAGTGAGAATCCACTTATGTTGTCCACTAGAGGGTGGGTTTATCTCACCTATAAATTATAATCTCCATTGTTGAAAGGGACCACTAGCACTGATGGGATTTAGGGGTAGTGAGAGAAATTTATGTTTTCCAGCAAATTTCTGACATTCTTCTGATGAAGGAGCATCGCCAGCAAAGCACAAGTGGAATACAGCTCAGCGCACTGGCACTCATTTTGAAATTATTTTGAATTTAAGAAGGGAATATCATGCAAATATCTTGAAAAGATTGAAACTAAAGCACATCTTTAATGTTTAGGAGTTGAACCATCGCATAAGATCAATGGGGAGTGTATTTTCCTTTAATTTAGTGGCTTGTAGTATAGATTCGATGTGTTTTCTCTTAGCTGTCTGTCTCAAACATTTATTGTAATAAATCCTTAGTAGTTGAAATATTTTATTTCGATAGGATAGCACTAAGGTAGTCAGAGGGAAACTCTCTATGAGCCCTCTTGTATAAATAAATGTATTGTTTCCCAAATGAAGTTGTTGCAATTTAGCTTAAGAGTATTGTAGCTAAGAGAATTGTTGTTGAAAGTTATCTGAATCTAAGAGTTGCTAAGAGATGTTGAAGATAATTGTATGAGTCCATGTACATATCGTTTGAATGAATATAACAAAGAAGCATTGATCCACATGTTTGGTTTTGTTGTTACTGTGTATATCTGAATGAATGAATGGTTGGATTTATGTTAATTGAAATTATTTGTTATTACTTGTTCTTATGTTATGAATGCATTTACATGGTTGAATGTATGAATCTATGAGATATTAGATAAGTTTCAATTGTTTCTCTTCTACGAGCAAGTGCAAGGAGTGCATAGTGTCCACAAGGTGTGCGTTGACAAAGTCTATTTCGACTTAGAAGCTCAGAAGAGATAACGTGGAAATTTTGTTTGCAAGGAGTGCATAAGTGTCTGCAAGGTGTGCGTGGATAAAGTCTGTTTTGACTCATAAAGTTTAGGAGTGATAGCTTGAAAGTGTGCATAGGATGAAACACACTAAGAGTCATATAATTCAAGAGGAAAAATTGAGTTGTGGAATAAATGTTGCAAGGAGTGCGCAGTCACCCATAAAGATTCAAGTTGAAGGAAGTTTGTTGCAAGGTGTGCACAAGGTCGATACTTGGCTAAGTATCGAAGGATTCATTCTGAGAAGTTCAGAGTGTCGAGGAGGAACAAGTCAAAGAGAGATAACTTGGATATTTGTATGCAGAGAAAGCATATCATCTGAAAGGACTGCGATGACAGAGTTTTTTGAATCAAAAGTCTGGGATGAGTAACCAAATATTATTTGCAAAGGAGTGTAAACATTTGTTTCAAGGTGTGCACAATCATCCACAAAGAAGTTAAGTCATGGAGAAGACCTGTTGCAAGGCATGCATCGTGTCAAAATTTGACTAAGTGTCAAAGAAGCGCTCTAAGGAGAAAATTTTTGAAGGAGGAACAATCTTAGAAGAGATAGCGGGGAGAATCCTTTGATAAGGAGGATCCCTTTAAGGTTCCCCAAATTAGCGAGCAAGATCTGTTCAGACATAACCGAGATCATTCTAGACCGTCAGATCTGGGAGAGTTGCATGGAGGTTAGCTGTAGAATATTTCGGCACTTCGTGGTTCAGATATTTTAAATTTTTGAGGAGTGAGAATCATCAAAGTCCTCAATCCGCAAAGAAATCCCAGTCGTTGGTTGCGGTGAGGGTACGTGGCAGTGAATAAACAAGTTTGAAAGGTAGATCTCCAGAAGTTTTGTGCAGAGCCAAAGTCGATTTTCATGAAGTCACGAAGAGAGAGGAGATCTGGACTGTCAGATCTAGATAAGACACATGGTGGATATCCACGAGCTCCAAAGGAAGAGTCCTTCGGAGGAAAGGAGAAGGTGGAGTATCCAAAAACTCTCGAAGTCTGATATAGTGAAGGAGATCATGGCATTGATATGAAGGGGACATGTGTAGTCAAATCACAAAGGGAAAATTCCAACCGTTAATTGTTGGAGCATGTGGCGCTCGATCTGTCACTCCAGTTGTGAAGCGCTTTGAGAGGAAAATAAGTTGGAACATTCGGAACTCCCGAACACCGAAGTCTGACGCGCCTTTCAGGGTTTAGTCCTGGATCATAGCCTGAGGTCGCGTATAGAAAAGGGTGTGTGTTAA
>SNQJ01S0072377.1:6810-17016 GCA_010110895.2 Picea sitchensis
CTCCCTTAACTCTTATTATTTAAGCATATAGGGGCTTCCGCAGTGCAAGATATTAGATATTATTTTTGAGATTAACTACGTAGTGTAAGTCATTAATATATGACCCATATTCATGAGTATTAGTCGCAACTGACCAATAATTATCATGATTTGAATAGTCCACTTAGCACTCATTGCATCGGGTGATGCTCAGAGGGGTGAAGAAATGGGATTGAAACCAACGAAATGAATTGCATAGCATCAATCATCACTTCCGAGTCTTGCACCCAGTGACCAGGACTTCCCAGGTGGTCACCCATCCCAAGACGCCTCTGGCTCAAGCGCGCTTAACTGTGGATTTTTTCCCACAATCAAGCCCACTTAGCTTGCTACCCCATTTGAAAAACCTTAGCAAGTATTGTGCCTTATGAACTACCCATTTAGAGCTCCCTTAAATCTTATTATTTAAGCATATAGGGGCTTCCGCAGTGAAAGATATTAGATATTATTTTCGGGATTAACTGCAGAGTGTAAGTCATTAATATATGACCCATATTCATGAGTATTAGTCACAACGGACCAATAATTCTCATGATTTGAATAGTCCACTTAGCACTCATTGCATCGGGTGATGCTCACAAGGGTGAAGAAATGGGATTGAAACCAACGAAATGAATTGCATAGAATCAATCATAACTTTCGAGGATTGCACCCGGTAACCAGGACTTCCCAGGTGATCACCCATCCCCTATATGCTTAAATAATAAGAGTTAAAGGAGCTCTAACTGGGTAGTTCATAAGGCCTACCTAGACCCAAGGCCTACATGGACCCATTTATTTTTGGGCCTTCCTAGACCCATTTTGGTTCTGGGATCCATTATAGATCACTATGCCTCTTCACCTAGAGCTTACCCATATTCCATTATAGGTTGTCGAAAATTCGCATGCGTACTCTAGTGCATCTCTTGTATACTTAGGAATTTGTTAACCTATTTAACACTTATTTATTTTTAAGCATACATCTATGAACATGATAATCCAAGAGAACAACAACAAAACATACAAGATAAAGATTGATATAGTATGGGTGACAAAAACCATGCTTAACACATGGTTGAGTTGCGTTATATGAGAAATAGTTACGACATGAGCACTATCGACTCGGTTTACAATAGGGCAGAGCCAAACGACTCATCTCACCTGACCTCACCAAGACACTCATACACAAATAATCACCAAGACTCTCCATCACAATCATCTCAGCAGCCACCTATGGTGCACCTCAAAATCTCCCCCAACCACGATCTTTCTATCTCTTCATTTCCACAGACTCTATTTCTTCATTCCCACATACTTCACAGATTTCGGTTTTTCCTCACACATGCCTCCAACAGACCTAGATTTCCATACTTAGCCAAAATATTCGCAAGAGAAACTCACCCTTATTTTTCCAATGAATCAAACTCAAGACATCAAAATTCCTCCCATGAGGAGTGACTTTTCTACTTGAGGGAGCTCACCCTCTTTTTTTGCCTCATAATCGTAGAGCTCTCTTTCTCTCCTTTTCTTTCCAAAAATTTCCTTCATTGGTTGTGCACCTTTTTTCTCTTATAGGATCTCTAAAGGATACCATCACCAATTGTCTTGTCCTTTGGGGGTTTTCACCCTTTTTTGAACCCATATCCAAATGAATTGCCATGCCCCTTCATGGACCTAGTTTCCCAAATGAACCCATGCATTCATCAATCGTTGTTCCCCTTGTTATCGAAACACCCATCCTCGGTGCACCCTTCATGCTAACATGCTCCATCTGTTGAATCAACTCGTCATATTGGGTATGTTCCCTACTTAGGTGAGTTAGTTCAACTCTCCTAAGTGTGACCCCCATGGCTTATTCGATTCATCCAATTGGTGGAGCACCCAAGTATTTCCCTCAACTCTTTGTCAAACCATCCATCATTTGACCTGTGTTGCAAGGCACCTTTGGCAGATTCGCCCCTTAGCATGTCACATGCCCAAGGAACCCCAAGTCTCCCCTATATTAAGAAATGTGTTTCTTTACTTGCACAAACTCTCCTTCCTTCCCGATTAAAACTATTGTAGAAGTGCATGCACCTATGCTAAGATCCCAAGGCCTTAGATCCTTCCCCACCTCAATTTGTTGTCTTCCTCGAAAACATCCAAAAAATATTCAATCTCCAAGTCTTCGTTGGAAACATGTCTAAGTGTTGAAATTTCATAAACTTGTTGTTGCACCCATAATTCCACAAATTCTTCCATGTCTCTGATTATTTTCGAACCCCACATATTGAATTGGTTCAGTATCTAATCCAACCATCACACCCATTCTGTGAGCATGGACATCCTCATGCTTGGAATTATTATTTTATGTTTTCAAAATTTGTCACTCTTTCCAACTCTAAATACTAAGGAAAGTTTCCATCCTTTCCTCATCGTTTCTACCCTCGTCCTATTTTTGTCATGGATATACTCCATCAAGTCTAACTGTTGCACTTTAATGTTTCTAGCACATTTGTACCTTGAATTCCTTTTGCAATTCATTCCATATGGAAATGATATGATACCAAGGAAATCTCACCCCTCACCTTGTTTCAGTATGAAGTCAACCCAAAGAAAAGTCATCTCTGACAACTTGACTCCATTGTCCACCCCATGGCACAATTAGTCAATCTTCCCCAAGAACTACACGTCCAGACTATCTTGCCTCACTACTTTGTAACCCAACTATGTTTTTGCATCTGCCTCTATATGACTTGGAATGGTTAGTATCCACCCTTAACTATGTTTCTCCAATGCAAGAGAAACACCCATGTCCAATTACTTTGTTGATTTTGCAATCGTCATGTCCACAAAATCCTCCAAAGAAGGGAAATTTATCAACTCCACTCCTTTCTTCAATTCACCTTAATGTAACTCAACATCTATAATAAGTGTGGTCAACATGCCTACACTCCTAAAACTATCCCAACGAACTGTCCAAAGTGCTCCAAGTAGAATGAGTCACCTCAAAAAACTTCCATGTATTATTCACATTCAAACCAATACTATGCCAAATCTGACCAATGATATCATCCATACCTCTAAGTCATCACACAAACATATGCAAGTCACTAAGGTGCACTCTTCCTCATCCAATGTTTCATACAAAAGGTGAGTGAACAACAACCAAGTCACTTCGTGTATGTTTTTCCCATTCAGGATGAAAACCAACAATTCTTGGTCGACTCCTTTACTGACACCATTCATCTCTTAGAACGAAATTGGATTTCCCTCTTGCAAGGATATATGTCAAAATGACTTGTTAGGTCATTTCATGACCTAATGAATATGACTAAGGCAACAAACACAAGGGTTCCTTATCCATCCTTTCAAACACCATATGTACAGACTTCACTTCCCACCACTAAAGTGACCTATCCAATGCACCTCATCAAAGAGGTAAGAAGATTCCCTCAACCACTACCATGAATGCATCAAAATCTACCTAAGTCCACCATAGGACTTATCCAAGCAATTCGATGTAATATCTATGTACGTTTTCCCAACTACTATAGAACTTATTCAAATATGTACCACTTCATTCAGCCTCAAGTCTATTGGTTCTCATCATAGAAACATAATGCACTTGAACCCCCAATTCATCTATTTTCCCTTCAAGGAACTCACTGCAACACTCAAGAAATGCAGGAACTCAAAATTAACCATACCTTTCCAATGAAATCCTTCACCACAACCATGTTCCAAGTCTATTGTCTCAGGCCTACACTCTCAAAAAACTTACTCTTTGCATGAACTCACCTCAACCACCCTCCACAACTGTACAAATCTACAAGACCTTTGATGGGATACAAGGCCGATTCCATCCATCCACTTCTGAAATACATCTAAGTCCCAAGCATCACATGCAAGCGACCAAACTCATCTTGAATTCCTTTCCATCTCTACAACTTGATTTCTTCCACTTCAAGGCACCATGCATCCACCACCTAACTATCAAGTCAATTTTTTTTAACTGAGTGTTGTAACTCTAAAAATAGTCACCTCATATAAAGGCTACAATCTCATCCAATACCCTAGATCAACTCAATTGTTATTATCAACTATGCACTACACAAATACATCATGATGGAAACAACTGCCTCCTGCGGAGCTTTTCTAAGTCTCCCCAGGTCGTCCAATGCACCTAAGTGCTTCACCCTGTTGCAACCCAATTTTTTTCCCCCTTCACAATCACTTATGCAATCACCCTATGTGTTTCGTTTCTGTGATCACTTATGTGGATATCTCTATGAAAATTCATGCAATAGATCTTTCATTCAACTTCCTTTCCCAAGTGCACCATACATCCAATGAACTATGTTCTTGGTCTCTCCAAGGTGTGCACAACAACTATGGCACTGACTTCAATCACACATCAAACCAACCATTGATTATTCCTACGCAATCAAGTCCATGACATGTTCTATGATCACCTACCATTTACAAGTGCTTCGTTTCACCACATACTCTTCTTTCGATCTACACAAGGTGTGCACCCAGCTCAACCTGCTCATTGCATTGTCAATCAAATATCTATTGTAAGGTGGATGAAAAGTATTTGATGAACAAGTTAGTTGCACCGAACCATTCACCAAGTCTGTAAATGTTCCCACTAAACTACCTTTAGAACAAATTGTCTTCAAATTTTTCTTTGATATCATATATCATTGAGATAGTGGTGAAGATATCCCCAAACCTTCTCTAAAATATTCAACACATCCACTCGAATACAATCTATTACATCCCCACAATGTGCCTTACGATCGTGCACCTATTAAGGGTGTGAAACACCATGAATTTTCTCACTTGGTTGCTTGGAAACACTAAGGATACGTTGTCTGAACTACATTTCATTACCTAGAGTATACCCATAGTCCATTCTAGGTTGTTGATGAGTCACACTCATACTATAGTGCAGATGTTTTATACCTAGACATTCATTAACTACTTTAACACTTAGTCATTTTTTAAGCATACATAGAAGAACATGAGAAGCCAAGTGAACAACGATGAAACATACAAGAGAACCATAGATATAATGTAGGAGGTGTAAACCATGTCTAACACTTGGCTAAGTATTTTTATATGGGAAAAATTTACAACAAGAGAACTATTGGCTCGATTTACAATAGGGTAGAGTCAAATGACGGGCCTTATCTCACCAAGACACTCATACATAGGTCATCACCAATACTCTCCATTGCAAGTATCTCTGTAGTAACCTATGTTGCATCTCAAATGTGCCTTCAACTACAGAATTGATGTGTCTTTGTTTCCACATACTACGTCTCTTTGTTTCTACAAACTTCACTGATTTCCGTTCTGCATTACACATGCCTCATGTTGTAACAAATATTGAAATTTTGGCTTTCGGCCACGTAGGAGAATGAATGGAACTATTGGCAGTGGAATGACCGCATACACCAAGCATTAAGCCACATGGAGAAAAATCTCACGAGTCAATGTTTTTTTCCGTTGGGGATTTGGCCGATGCAGATATCCTAATAACTATAGCCTCGATCCCCAAATTCACTAAAGTATTAAAGGATAATTTGGGTTAATTAAAGAATAAGAAATATTAATGTTGACAAGTCTCATTGGGATTTCGAGACTCGAGCTGCCTTTGTGCTTTAAGTTTCAAGTTTTTCATTTTCGAAACCTCAAAAGCCTATGTTTTAATCATGTTTAATCACAAAGATAAGAGTGTTTTAACTTTTAATCAATCCCATCACAATTTCATGATTCAGGATTTCACGCGTCAAGTGTTATCGAAGTCCCGACACTTAAATCCATGAAGGGTTAAAGATTAATTGTTAATCATGATTAATTAAGAGATTAAGACAAATGATTATCGCCTAATTAATCCCATCACAATTTCACGATTCGATATTCCTTGCATGTCATAACTCTTGAAGACATGATTCAAGATTCACTATTTGAGATTCATGATTCAAGATTCATGATTCGAGATGAGGTTCGTTTTCAGAAATGTGGCCTTTTTTACTGTGCTAAGTCATCATTTTCAAATGATGATTCTGCGCGACTCGAGGATCATTTTGAGAAACGGTCAGAGTTTTTTATGCCTGACACATAGAATATCAAAATACTCTCTCAGTTTTCCTACAGGTGTCACATATTGGGAGAATCGAATCCATCTCCGAGCCCTAATTTTGCAGATCTCATATATTCTTGTTTTGACGCATGTTTGTAAAATGCAGATATGAGGAAACTGAAAATGGATCTCATGGAACTGAGAGAGTTTTTTTCTCAGAATAAATAGATTCACAAAAGCCTCTTTCAATTTATACACATATGTCACTATTTTATAGATACAGAGTCATAACCGCAGCCCTAGTTTTCAACAATTTGGTGCATTTTCTATGGAAGAAAGTTTCAAGAATTGGTTGTAACTGTTGTTATCTTTTAGATTAGAGAGGATTTCGACCTCAATACATATATGATGAATATTTGTAAAAGAGTGGGAGAGGAGTAGTAATCCTGGGTTGTAGCACTTGTTATCATGTTTAATAAAAGAGTGCAGAGCATTTTCTATCTATATCAGAGATTCTTGTGATTTTGTTTGCAAAGAATGTCTTATTACTTCCTTTTCACATCATTTCACTCGGTTTTACTTCCATTTGCTTCTTGATTTGTCACTGTGTTTGTAATGGAATTCATTTGTTTGTTAGATGCTCCGTTGCTGGACAGGTTATAAGTTGTTTCTTGCAGAGATATGAAGGTTCATAATTCATCCTTGCTAGATGCTCTATCCCAACTATCTCTTTCCACTGATTTATGCTTGGAATTCACTCATTGCTAAGTGCTCCTTGCATTTTGATATGTTTTCTCTTTCTTCTCCTGCCATACTTTTTATAAATCCTTCCCTCTGTAATCAGCTTCTATCTCACCTCTTCTCCATAGATTTCCATTGTCGAACCACTCTTATTACTTGCTTGATCATTTGACTCCATGCCCAATGAACTACTTGTTGAAATTACTAAGACAATTGAGAGGGGGGGTGAATTAGTTGTTATTGTGCTTAAACAATTTTAAGTCTATTAAAGCATTCTTAATATTTATTCAAGTGATCATCAATATTATACAACATATGGACAACATAAATAATGAGCATCAGTCACACATAAGATATACACAGAGACAGATTTTCATGAGGAAACCCATAAAGGGAGAAAACCTCTTCTTCTTCGAAATGATAGGCAGTATTTTAAGTTCTGTACATCATCTGTGTTTGATAACCAACTCAAAATGAGACTACTAACTCTGTTTTACAAGCTCCAACTTGTTGAGAGAACCAACTCTCTGGTTTCTCTAGCACCGACTAGAAGGAAGCACCAACTCCCTGAGTGTTCCAACACCGACTAGATGGAAGCACCTACTTCCACTTATACAAGAACCAACTTGTTTGAGAGCACCAACTCTCTGGTTTCTCTAGCACTGACTAGAAGGAAGCACCAACTACCTAAATATTACAGTACCAATTGGATTTATACAAGCACCAACTTGTATACAAAAAAACTCTTTGTTTTCCCGAGCACCACCCTACCACCCTATTTTCTAGCCACAACTAGATGGAAGTTACAACTCCCAATATTGAATCACCAACTCGAATATCAGAGGACCACAGTCCTCCCTAACACCACCCTACATCCCTGATTATAAATAAATGATTGAATAACCAACAACACATATAAATTGATTCTTACAACTTCTCTGTTCTATAAATCTAGTTTGCTTATAACTGTTCTGCAATTCTTCTCTTCCTCTGTCTGTTCTGCAACTCTACTCTGCTTCAAGATGTTCTACAATTCTTCTCTTGCTTCTGTATATTCCTCATCTGTTACTCATCTCTGAGTTTTATCTCACATTGCGCATACTGTAATTTTCCCTTTCTTACAGTTCAACTCATTTTCCACTGAGAATGACCAACCTTCCACCGTCATTGCGTCTCCATTTTATCCTATACAACCTATTGAGTTACACCTTGAATCTCCAAGAAAATGCATCAACAACTGAATCTCCAGTCATCCAAGAATCATGATTTAGTTCTAGTAACTGAATCGTAACTTATCGATTACCTGTGAGGTGAAAGAGTAACCCTTCGATCAAGTTTCCAATTAATCAACACCGTTGGATTAAATCTGCAGGATTTTTCTTTTATCTCATATGTCAACTAGCTGTGACCAAGCGCTAAATAGAATTTGAATTTCATGATTTTGCATCTCAGCATTCCTATGATGAAGGGTCTTAACACTCCAAGTCATGATCGTTGAGACTCTAAGATGGACCTTAGCATCGCTAGTTTCTTCCCCTCACGTGACAACCGACGGTGACCACAGGCTAAGCCAAAAGGTGCTTGGTATTTCGTAAACTTATGAACTTCATCAAGCCTGATCAACGGTCGAGATCTCCAATGATTCGACGGTCCAGATCTCATCACAATTCCTATGATGAAGGATCTCGATACTCCAAGTCATGATCGTCGATAATCCGAGATGGAGCTTAACACTGCTATCTTCTTCCCTTCATGTTACCACCGACGATGACAACAAGCTATGCCAAAAGGCACTTCATATTTCCTGAACTTATAAACTTCATCGAGCCTGATCAACGGTCGATATCTCCAATGATATAACCATCTAGATCTCATCGCGATCTCGCATATCGCGATTCCTATGATGAAGGGTCTCGATGCTCCAAGTTGCGATCGATGAAACTCCAAGATGGAGCTTGGCATATTTAGCTCTGCTCTCCAACTCTCGACAATGTGACCATGAGATATGAACACTCGCCAATCAAACGAGCACTTCACTCCTTTGACTTTCCAGTCAGCAAAATGATGATCTTTCGCCACATGTCCCTCTTGGATCAACGATCAAGATCTTATCATCATTTCACAACTTCACGGGCCTTCGTCATGCCTGATCAACAATCCACAATCTCGATGATTTGACGGTCCAGATCTGTTTGTGACCTCACATATTGTGAGTTCCCACACCATGCTCCATTGACTCCTCCAATGTGCAAGTTAGCGAAAATTCCAATCACTTGACACGTGTCCTATGACTCCAACAGTCAGGATTTCTCGATCTACGAAACTTCGAAACGAAACCTTTGTCGTGTTTTGATTGTTTTCCTCCTTTTGAGCTTACACTGCTGATATTTCCATTATTGCTATGCTACTGATCGTGATGATGTTCGCCATCAATGACAAACACGCATACTCTGCCTCTGTCTAGAAACATTCCAACACTACTTTCTGGTCCAACCCATCAACCCTAAAAACCCAAAACTTTTTGTTACCCACAGATCTGCCCACTGTTAAGCCTATTGAATATCTTGTTGTGAAATATTTTCAAGAGATCCTTCTCGGGTTGGAAGGGGTAGTGTCCAATCAAAAGTGGTTCGAGGTTATCTCGAAATTTACTTGCATGCAACCCAAGTCAAGTCTGAGTGACAAAATTTATTTCATTTAAAATGTGCTAAGGCTTGGCTCTATTACAACCTAGAACCAACTCTTATGACAACATTTGTTGGCACCATTGTCGGGGACAGAGGAAAGAAGTTATCTTCCCTGGGATACGACAAAAAGTTTAGAGCTATTTCTTGATGGTGAACAAGGGATAGGCATTCAATTGGCTGTGATCATTCACCTGGTGACTCCTTGGTTTGAAGACTCTACATGATTCACTAGCAACTCCACTGGTCTCAAAATTTTGGATTGCTGCAAGGTTTGCTCCTCTAGACTTTGCAAATTTTTATGGTTTTCCAAACATTGTTCCAGACATTAAAGTTTGGGAAGATGTCCTTCCTAAATTTGGAGAATATGCAGACGACAATCCCACCCAATACTTGTTTGAATTCCACAAGCTCATGGATGAATTAAATATACATCGTGAAGATGTCCCAATGAAACTGTTTATGTTTTTGTTGGAAAGAGATGCTATACTCTAGTATAAATCTTTACCTCATTCCAATATTCCTTCATTGAAAGATTTTTACATACTTTTTCATCATCATTGTAAAAGAATCTATTCAGCTGAAATACTTTTTGAATATTGTTGTAATATAGAATTTATAAGACAAACAAATCAAACACATCTTCTTGAAGAGGAGGAAGGAATATCATAAATTTCTCAAGTCGATGAA
>SNQJ01S0072377.1:18380-38012 GCA_010110895.2 Picea sitchensis
TGTAACAAATATTGAAATTTTGGCTTTCGGTCACTTAGGAGAATGAATGGAAGCATTGGCATTGGAACGACCACATACACCAAGCATTAAGCCACATGGAGAAAAAGCTCACGAGTCCGGGTTTTTTTCCATTGGGTATTTGGCCGATGTGGATATCCTAATAAATACAACCCCAATCCCTGAATTCACTAATGTATTAAAGGATAAGTTGGGTTAATTAAAGAATAATAAATATTAATGTTGACAAGTCTCATCGGGATTTCGCGACTCGAGTTGCCTTCGTGATTTATGTTTCAAGTTTACGATTTTTGAAACCCTGAAAGCCTGTGTTTTAATCTTGCTTAATCAAAAAGCTAAGAGTGTTTTAACTTTTAATCAATCTCATCGTAATTTCATGATTCGAGATTTCTCTCGTCAAGTGTTATCGAAGTCTCGACACTTAAATCCATGAAAGGTTAAAGATTAATTGCTAATCGTGATTGATTAAGAGATTAAGACAAATGGTTATCGCCTAATTAATCCCATCACGATTTCGTGATTCAAGATTCCTTCCATGTCATAACTCTTGAAGACATTCTACCCAAAACCCCGAAACCCGAAAACCTGAAATCGAGACTCTAGTCATATGCAAAAAACGACCTTGGGAAAAAAACAAAAAACCATTTTTCTTAGCCTTGGGGAGGCCNAGATTCCTTCCATGTCATAACTCTTGAAGACATTCTACCCAAAACCCCGAAACCCGAAAACCTGAAATCGAGACTCTAGTCATATGCAAAAAACGACCTTGGGAAAAAAACAAAAAACCATTTTTCTTAGCCTTGGGGAGGCCATTTTCCATGTTTGAATAGTTGATCGACATATAAAGATCCTAATATTTCCAAAGGTTTATTCAGAATTTCATTTCGATCTTGTGAAGGTAGTCAAAAGTCCCCCACAAGATGAGGTTCATTTTCAGAAATGTGGTGTTTTTTACTGTGTTGAGTCATCATTTTCAAATGATGATTCTGAGATACTGGAGGATAATTTTGAGAAACGGTCATAGGATTTTGTTCCTAACACATCGAATATCAAAAGCCTCTCTCAGTTTTCCTATAGGTGTCACAGATTGGGAGAATCTAATCCATCTCCGAGCGTTAATTTTCGGATCTGAGATTTTCTTGTTTTGACACATGTTTGTAAAATGAAGATATGAGGCAAATGAAAATGGATCTTAGGGAAATGAGAGAAGTTTTTTCTCAGAATAAACAAACTCAAAAAATCCTCTTTCATTTTAACACATATGTCGCTATTCAAGAGATACAGAGCCGTAACCGTAGCCCTAGTTTTCGGTAGCTTGGCCCATTTTCTCTGGCAAAAAGTTTCAAGAATTGGTTGTAACTGTTGTTATCTTTTAGATTAGAGAGGATTTCTACCTCAATACATATATGAGGAATATTTTTAAAAGTGCGAGAGAGGAGTAGTACTCCTGGGCTGTAGTACTTGTTATCATGTTTAATAAAAGAGTGCAGAGCATTTTCGATCTATATCAGAGATTCTTGTGATTTTGTTTGCAGAGAATGTCTTATTGCTTCATTTTCACATCATTTCACTTGGTTTTACTTCCATTTGCTTCTTGAATTGTAACTATGTTTGTAATGGAATTCATTTGTTTATTAGATGCTCTATTGTTGGACAAGTTATAGGTTGTTTCTTGCAGAGATATGAAGGTTCATAATTCATCCTTTCTAGATGCTCTATCCCAACTATCTCTTTCCACCGATTTATGCTTGGAATTCACTCATTGTTAAGTTCTTCTTACATTTTGATATGTTTTCTCTTTATTCTGCTGCCATACTTTTTATAAATCCTTCCCTATATAATCAACTTCTATCTCACCTTTGCTCCATGTATTTCCATTGCCAAAACACTCTTATTACTTTCTTGATCATTTGAATCCATGCCCAATGGACTACTTTCTAGTCTAACCCATCAACCCTAAAAACCCAAAACTTTATGTTACCCACAGATCTGCCCACTGTTAAGCCTATTGAATATCATGTTCTGACATATTTTCGAGAGATCCCTCTCGGGTTGGAAGGGGCAGTCTCCAATCAAAAGTGGTTCGAGGTTGTCTAAGAATTTACTTGCATGCAACCCAAGTCAAGTCTGAGTGACAAAATTTATTTAATTTAAAATGTGCTAAGGCTTGTCTCTATTACATCCTAGAACCAACTCTTGTGACAACACCTCCAACACACCTACCTTTCCAGACTTAGCCAACATATTCCCAAGAGAAACTCTCCCATCTATATCCAACAAATATACATCAACACAACAAAATTCCTCCCAAGTTGAGGGAATTGGCTCCTTGAGGGATATTTCCCTATCCTTCTTCCTCAGAATCACACAACTATCTTGCTCTCATTTTCTTTCCAAAACATTCCTTCCTTGGTTGTGTGCCTTTGTTCTCTTATAGGCTCTCCAAAGGTCACGACCATGAACCATCATGTCCTTTGGGGGATTTGCGCCCCTTTTTGAATCTGTGTCCAAACAAATCACCATGCCCCTTCATGGACCCAATCGCCCAAATGCACCCATGTGCTCATCAACCGTCATGCCCCTTGGTACTGGTGAGCCCATCCTTGGTGCGATGTTCATTCCAGCGTGATCCATCGAGAGAAATTACTCGTCATATTAGGTGCAAATTCCCCTTAGTTGAGTCAGGTTTTCTCTCCTAAGTGTGCCCGCCATTCCTTAGTCGATTCATTCATTTGGTGGAGCACCGAAGTATTTCCCTCAACTCTTCATCAAACCATGCATCATTTGAATTTCATCACAAGGTGCCTTAGATGGAGTCGTCCCTTGACACATCATGTGCGCAAGGAACCCAAAATCTCCCCTATATGAAGACATGTGTTTCTTAATTTACACCAAGTGTCCTTCTTTCCCGATTCATAATGTGGTGGAAGTGTGTGTGTCGGAGCTAAGCTCACCATACCTTACAACTGCCATATCACATACACTAATGTAAACAAAAATAGATAAAACAATTTATTATTATAATGAAAAAACATATAAATAATAATTCCATAAAATTGCATACTTTAATAATCAAGTTAATAAATATAATTTTTTTCATAAATAAATTTTACTTTAGCAAATGCCAATAGATATTATTAATTAGAAATAATGTATATTCATCAAAATATCAATATTTTTCTGTCAAATATGCAGATGTAATTATTTTTTGTAATCTATATATTGTTAATATTAATATAGCAAAAAATAGAGTAGAACCAACAATCCACTTTGGTTTGAGTTTACTGCATTATATAATCGATAGTATTTCAATGTGTCTAATAATCTATATTTCTACTTTACTAGTCTACTAAAAATAGAAAAAGAGAAAATAACATGACATTGAGGAGGTTGTAGCTCCTCCTCCTTCCTCACCAAGAAAAACAATGGTATTTAACCATGTGGCCCAGATACATAAGTCTACCAAGGTTTCTTATCCATCTAAACTTATGTTTCCTCACACAAAAAAATGGGATTTGAGGGGGTACATGTAGATTTCGACACGATCTGTTTCCTCCATTCAATTGTTCCAATTCTCTACACAGATATTCACAACGGAATTTGAACAAGACCTAGGGTGTTGAACCTTGACATGAATCAATCACATTTTCCACATCCCAGGTCTCCTTCCATAGCCATGAACTTATCATTTCTAGAAATTACCTTGGATTTGATGAGCTCAAACCATGTATTTTCGATAATTGCAAGTACTCCCTTTAGCCTACTCACATCAAGCTTAAAGTTGTTCACATGATGAGTGAGATTGACACCAAAACCTTTCATCCTTTTTGACCTCAAACCATCATGTTTGATAACAATCATCCTTCTACATGGGATAATTCCATGTATGTGGGAGACTTCATGGAGTTTCCACTTAACAACCTATCCAAGTAAACTCAAACCTTTCATCCAAGGACTCCATGTTCTTTGAGTTAATGATGAAATATTCATCATTGAGCTTTCCTAGGATTACATAATACCATGAAAAAATCATATCATTGTTAGCTTCTTCAACCCATTTATTGGCTAATATATTTTCAACCCTCTTCACCTTTCCTTGGATGTGACATGGAATGATGGAAGAAATTGAATAACATGGAATTGTGATATGTTCCAACCCTGTAGAGAGCCTCCAATGTATTCCAAACCTGTGGGGTTTGGTTCCATGAAGAATTTTGAAAATGTCTTGGATCATGGTCAAAGAGAATCCTTATATAATGGTTTTGTTGAGTCCCAATTGAGCTACAATATTCATTCCTTTCACCATTCCCCTATCATCTTTGAATACACCACCTACACCCAAAGGATTGAGGTTACCCTTGGATGCTCCATCAAATTTTATTTTGAAAAATTGTGGGGGACGAGGAATCAAATATTCTTGCAGAGGGGCCATAAGGTGCATATAAAGGTCCTAGAGTAGGCTTGCAGGTCTTTGTCCATAGCCCAAGATTCAAAGATATTCCTTTCGCTAACTTTTTGTTTTGTAGACTTGTTGGACCATTGGATGATTTTGATTGTTTCTAGGATACTTTCCTTGATGGTTCCCCATATGGATTCTCTACCTCTCTTTTGTTCTTTGAAAATTCACCTATTGTGTTCCTTTCAGATGGTATTAAGTACATATCCTAGAAAAAGGGTCCAAGATTCATTAAGGATGGATTTTTCAAAGTGGGTCACCCTCTAGTTCTTGAAGGTGTGGATGATAGTATCTCTTAGATGATCTAATTCCTTAAACAATTCATATCCTTGATCCTAAAGGAAACTCACTTTTGGGAAAATATTGAACAATTTTTCAAGTGTTTCCCCTTAAAACCTACACATGTGCGAGAGTGATGGAACTTCAAATCCTCTACCAGTTAATTTATCCCATGTCAGAGTTTTCCTTCTGGAATGAAGACACAAAAGGTTGAAACTTTGGCCATAACTCCCAAATCCAAACCTACTTCCATATTTTTTCCTTGTTCCAACCTATTGGTTTGATTCCAAGCCATAAGCTATTTTTTTGTTGTAATTTCTAGTTCCTTATGTGCCCCACAGAATATTTGATCATCGATTCATACTGATTCTTCTCACCAATAATTTTTTTTCAAGGATGTTTTAGGAGTTCTCATTCACCCCATATGGATAATTTAATCCCAATTCGTAGGACCAATAGGAATTTTTAGTATTTAAACTTCAAATTCCTTCCAATAATGATATACCATTGTCCAACATAGAGATAGAAGGATTTTTTTTATTCTTATAGAGAGGCATTAGAGGATATAATGTTATCCTATTTTCAGGAATCATCCCTAAGGGTGTGGATCAATTCCCGATTCCCCCAAAATAGTGATTTTGAACTAAATACTTATGGATCCAAGTGTTTTTCCATATCACTTAGTCTTGACATGGGCCTTTTATTTTGATTAGATTTTCCTCATCGATGTTGCTAGCATATTTTTCTCACTATATCTTACCCAAAAACATTCTCTTGCATTTAATCCATAACCACCATGTTTTAGCTACTATTTCATTTTCTTATGATTGGAGGGTATTTTATGCCTATCCCTTCCACCCTTTTTGGGAGGAAAACCTCTTCCTAGGTCATTAAGGCCCATTTTCTTTCCTTTATTGGGCCTCTTCATATAAAGGAGTGATAAATGTTTCTGATATACTTAATTATTTTGGATGGATCTACAAGAATTAAAAAGAGGTATAGAAGCACAAATTGTAGTGTGAAATTGATAAGAATTATTTTTCCAAATAAATAAAGGAACCTGAAGGTCCAATTTTGTATATCTTTTTTAATTTTAGTGAGGATTTGTTCATAGGAGGAATTTCTTAGGGAATTATCAGGTAAGAGTGCACCAAGGTATTTTGAAGGAGAAGAACCTCAATGGAATTATTAATTTTGGTAAATATTTTTTTGTCTTATTATATGAGTATTAAATGAATATGAAGGACCTTCTCTAATCCTCCCGATCGCTCAAGGCTAGATGGAAGGTATCAAGGATATTCTTAAAATATTTAGAATATTGAATAGTATGGGTTCCCATTAAGATATTTTCATACATGATTTGAAGATGTGAGAGGGGCTCAGAGTCATGGTGGATATTTAACCCTCTAAGTTTTACAACTTCCAAATCTTATTTGATAATTCTACCGAGACCTTAAACCATTACAATATAAAGAAACAAAGAGAGGGGACCTCCCTGCATGATACCCCTAGATGGGTTGAAGGTAGGAGAAGGGGTGTCGTTGACTAGAATGTAGAAAAAATAAGATGAGACAAGGTTTTCAATCTAGGTTATCCAATCAAGGATGAACACAAAGGTTGATAAAAGTTTTTCCATAAATTCCCAACTAAGACAGTCATAAGCCTTGGACATTTTTTATTGATCAACATCCTAGGTGATGTAGCCAATAAAATTTCATTTATTCATGATATCTAGAAACCATGAAAACTCATGAGAATGGGAAAATAACTCTCTTTTATTCCTTCTCCATCCTAGCTATTACAATGGACGTTCAACCCCTTATAACTACTATCTGAGATTTTCGAAAACAACTAATTTTAGAAAATTATCGCATTACTCTAAAATTGACCCATAACTAAAAGATAACTAGAGAGACACTATTTTTTAACTCAATTTTATTCTTAGGTGCATAACGTAAGAGATAATTGATAATTACAAATTTTAAAAATCTTGTAAAAACATTAAAACCCCAGTTTGAGGGATTATATGAAGAAATTTGGCCCCGAAAATGTGTCGAAATGAGATTCGATCTAAAATATGACATAGACACAACAATGAACTCTTATAGAAGAAACTACCTATAAAATTTCATCCCAAACGGATAACCGAGTCAAAATTTATGACCCTTGGAAATCCCTCCATTATTCTCCCTTGGTTGCAAAAAGCGCAGATCTTGCAAGTTATTTCCTTCAAACTGCTACCACTTAATGGGATCGAAGTTCAACAAGTCTCACTTTATCATCCATGTACTCGTTGTTGGTTTTATGCCTTCCCACATGACCAGTTATCAGTTTTATTAGACTTGTTAGGTATGAAGGGTCTTCTTATCCAATATATGCACAATCCTTTCATTTTTCTTGCTCAGAATGTCCTATTGCGAATCCACCTCCACCTCATTGTCACTACCCAAATAGTCTCCATGAAAGATATAAAAAAAAAATGGTAAACACAAGGGAAATATCGAGATCAACCGGAAAATTAACGTTATAAGCACTGTCATTAATTTTCTTGAGAATCTTGTAAGGACCAATTTTATTATACTTCAATTTGTGGTAGGTTCCTCTAGGAAACCACTCTTTCTGTAAATAAACCATCACCAAATCACCTTCATTGAATACATGATATCGTCAGTGAGCATATTTTTATCATTTTTCTCTATTCATTACCGACCTTTCGGTTTGGTCTCACTTGTTCCTGCAACTATTGAATATTTTCTCCAAATACTTCCCTATCATCATTGATCATATCCCTAAGCAGTAGTTGCACAAAATCTAGTAAAACCATAGGATTCCTACCGTAAACAACCTGAAATGGATGATTTCTTGTAGATCTATTCACTCAACTATTGCATGAAAATTATGCTCAAGGTAAAGTCAAATCCCATTGCTTGGGCTTCTCTCCAACAATGATCCGTAACATGCTTCCCAAACTATGATTTACCACCTCTTTTTTCCAATTTGTTTGTAGGTGATAGGCATTGTTGAACTTTAATTTAATCCTCATTTTCCTCCATAAAATCCTCCAAAAGTGGCCCAAGAACCGATTATCTCTATTAGAGGTAATAGTTTTTGGAATCCCATTCAATATAATAATTTCTGAAAAAAACTATTATGCCACCCTGGATTCATCACTAGTTTTCTACAAGCAACGAAATGACCCATTTTATAGAACCTATCAATGACTACACAAATAGAATTATTACCTCACTTTGTGCTTGGGATCCCCATAAAAAATCCCATGCTCTTATCTGTCCATGGATCTACGGGCACTGATAATGGCATATACAACCCAGTGTTCTATGAGTGTCCTTTAGACATTTGACAAATCCTGCATTGTGCCACATACCTAGCTATATCCTTTTTCATCTTCGACCATTAATACTTATCTTTTATTAATGATTGAATCTTATCCTTTCCAAAATGTCATGCCAAACCACTATTATGAACTTCTATGCTAATATTTTCTTTCATAGAACCAATTGGAATGCATAGTTGTTTTCCTTTGAATAGGTAGCCATATTGCATAAAATATTTACCATGAGTAAGATCCATTTTCCCAACAACTAGATTCTTCAAATGTTCCACAACCTGCCAAAAATAGTTATTAGATGTATATATATCCTTCAATGCAACAAAATCAATTACATGATTTTCCATGGTTGTCAAAAGAATAATGTGTCGACTCAAAGAATATACAACTTGATTCTACCATCCTAACTTGTGCTTCAGAACAAAGGTATAGCCTTGTAAGAAAAGACCCATTTTGCATGTCTATTGTTCAATTTATTTTGGGTGTTTACATATTTTAATGCAATGTGATCGGTAAATAACAAAAACTCTTTCGACACTCAATAATGCCTCCAATGTTGCAATGTTTTCATAATTGCATAAAATTATACATCATATGTGCAATAGTTCTTTCTTACCTCATTCAATTTTTTACTAGAAAATGCAATTGGTCTACCTGCTTGGCTAAGTATGACTCCAATGGCCACATGTGAATCATCACAGTCTATCACAAACACTTTATAAAAATATGGTAAGGATAATATAGATACCTCAATTACATTCTTCTTTAGAAAATTAAATCTTTCCTCGGCTTCATTGGTCCACATGAATTTGTTTCCTTTGGTGAAATCTATTATGGGTGATACAATACTTCTAAAATTTCAAATAAATTATCAGTAAAAGGTGGTCATCCCATGAAAAATTCTTACCTCTTTTATGTTCCTAGGACTAGGCCACTCAAAAATAACTCTGACCTTATCTGAATCGATCTTGACTCCTTTTGTTGAGATGAAAACGCCTAGAAATACCAAAATTTATTGCAGGAAACTACATTTCTTCAGGTTTGGATAAAGTTGATTTTTTCTCAACGCATCTAATATAATTTTTAAATGTTGCAAGTGATCTTCATTTTTGTTACTCAAAACTAGGATGTCATCAAAATAAACATCAACAAACTTACCAATATAAGGTCAAAGCATAGTATTCATCAACCACTTGAAAGTACTATCTACATTGGACAACCTGAAAGGCATCACCATCCATTCATATAGTCCATCTCTGGTCTTGAAGGTGATTTTCCATTCATCCCCTTCATGAATCCGGATATGGTGGTATCCACTTGAAAAATAAATTTTACTAAAACTATTAGCTATGGATATCACATCCATCATGTCTTCCAAGCATGGTATAGGAAACCTATAGTAAATTCTATTGATTTCTTTTCTATCTGTACACACCCTCCACGTATTATGTTTTTTTGGAGTAAAGCATGCCAGTACAACACAAGAACTCGTCCTTTATCTTACCACACCTTTGTTTATAATTTTTTTCAATTGTAGGTTGAGCTATGGATGTTGTGTAGGACTCATCCTATAGGCTTCCTGATTAGGTACTGATGATCCTAGGATTAGATCAATGTTATGTTGAATATCCCTCTTCGGTGGAAGACCATCATGTAGTTCATTAGGGATAACATCAACATATTCTTCTCATACCTTATCCACTTCAGTAGGGATTGGTATGTCTTTGTTTCATTAAAAAAATCTCTTTATTACAACATATTCTCATCTTTCCCCTCATCCTTAAGGGGAAATAAGATGACTTTTGATCCATTCTTCCGAAAGGTTTAGGTATTCTTCTCTCAATCATGCATGACTTTTCTATCATATTTCCAAGGCCTCTCCAATAAGAGATGACATGCATCGATCAAAATGACATCACACAATTGGAAAACTTGATCAAACATATTTTATTAATGCTGACTTCATTCCCTCTCTTTCACCATGCAATTCAATAAGGATGGAGATGTGTTTCACAATGTAGTTTAAACGTATTTACCATCTTTTTGGAAACCATATTCTCAAAAATGGCACTATCAACAATAACTTGACATACCTTTTCCCCAAAAGTGCATCTGGGTTGAAAAATATTTGTTCGTAGCCAAGAGTCTTCATTTTCTCTACTCCGCCTTTCCTCTTTTTTGGGAATCACCATTGGCCTTCGTATCATGAGATTCTCCCCCATATTGGAAGAGACTTGACATTCAAATCCTTCTTCTTCATTCTCAAATTGGACCAAGTTTAAACTAGGTTGTTGTCCTTTCTTTGGTTCTTGCATGTTATAATTTGAGCATTCAAATTCTTAACAACCCTCTCCACCACACCTAAAACACACATTGGTTCTCCTCTTCCACGACTGTAACCTCTACCCCTATGAAATTCTCTTCCTCGTAGTTGATTCAGGTTACCTTGTCGAGTATATTCTCCTTTCTCATCTCCTTGGGATGATTCACCTCTTGCATAGTTAAAACCATCCTGTGAGGCAGATGATGTACCCCTCCTTGCTCCACTATTCTGTTGAGAAAATTGTCAGGTTTCTTTTTCCTTGTCCTTTAAGGTTAACTGGTAGGCCCCTTCCATGTTTTGAACCCTATGCATGCTTGATTCATCTTGAATAGAAATTTTAAACAATTCAGTTACCTTATAGTTAGTTTCTCATCAGTTTCCTGGTAATCCACATGAATTGCCAACTGATAAAAATCATTTGTGAGTTCCTCTGCAGTGTAAATGTTTTGATTCAAGTTCTAAAATCTACAAAAAAAGGTTATGCGCATAGTCCAAAGGAAAAAAAAATCTTTCAATATTTTTCCATCTTATCTCACATCCTAATTTTGTCTTTTCCCTTTTCTGTTTTGTTGTTCTACACATGATCCCACCAAATCATGGCATGACCCTTCAACTTGGTGCATGAAAATTTCACCTTATTTTCCTATGTCATAGGATTCCATTCAAAAACAAAATCCATGGTGTTCAACCAATCTATTAACTCCTCTAGTTTAATACTCCCTGCATATTTTGAAGCTTCCATTTTGATCCCATCATTTCTCCCTTCTAGATACCTGAGCATCCTTTATTCAAAAGTCATGGACTCTAATCATTATTATTCATGTTATATATTTTGATATAAATCTCCTTGGTATCTCTCCTCATTAGATATTTCTCTTTGTAGTATTCTCCAACTAGCCACCATGTTTGTAATATCTCCTACTTTCCTTTCGAGGTTTTGAATATCTCTACACATCTAAGCAAGACCTTCTCTTCCTCTTCCTCTCCCAACCATATTCCTCCTCTAATACCAAATGATGTAGCCAACAAAATTTGATTTATTATCTAGATATAAAATCCATGAAAACGCACGAGAATGGGAAAATAACTCTCTTTTATTCCTTCTCCGTCCTAACTATTACAATGGAAGTTCAACCCCTGATAACTACTATCTAAGATTTTCGAAAACAAACAAATTTAGAAAATTATTGCATGAATCTAAAAATAATCCATAACTAAAACCTAACTAGAGAGACACTATTTGTCAACTCACTTTTCTTATTAGGTGAATAAACTAAGAGATAACTGATAATTACAAATTTAAAAAATCTCGAAAAAAATACTAAAACCTGAATTTGAGGCCATTATGAAGGATTTTCACCCCAAAAGTGTGTCAAAATAAGGTCTAATTTGAAGGATGAGATCAACATGGAAGTGAAATCTTCGAGACATAACTACTTACAAAATTTCATCCCAAACAGATCACAGAGTCAAAAGTTATGACCCTTGAAAATCCCTACATCACTAGGGGATTTGTTAGATTTTATGGAATCAATGGCCTCATGAGCTAGAACAATTCCATATAGTATTTACCTACCCTAAATATAACCCCCTTATTCTTGGGAGGTAATATTGGACATCATTATTTTTAACTTGTTACTAATGATTTTGGTAATGATTTTGTAGATCACATTTCAAACAGAGATAAGATAGAATTTTTCCATTGAGTTGATTTCCAAGTCCTTGGAAATAAGATCTAGGAATGTTGATTTAAATTCTTGGAGAATGTTCCCAGAATCTCTAAATTATTTCACTGCCTCCAAAATTTTCATTCAAATTATGGGCCAAGACGACTGGAACAAGTCTATAGCAAAGACATCTAGGCCTAGATATTTTCCAACTGCCATATTTTGAACAATTTGAGATACATCCTCATAGGTGGTATTTCTCATTAGTTTGAGGTTTTTTTCATATAATATTAGGAATGTAATATTTCTTGTGATATTTCTAATGGATTCTCCTCTGTTTAATAAATTTTTTGAGAGGAGGTTACTAAAGTGATTTCTCAATTTGTGTGCCACGTTCTTGTGATTTTCCATTTTCTCTTATAGTTGATTTAAGGATGTTGATCATATTGTGGTTCCTTCTAATTAACATTGAATTAAGAAAGAAACAAGTATTAGTGTCCCCTTATTTATCCATCTAATTCTATATTTTTTTCATCATAGCGATTCTTCTTGCTCATATGTGATTGAAATCTGAGTTTGAGTTTATCCTCATGTGTCCTTATTTGCTTAGTCATACCTTACTTGATTATGATCCCTTGAATCTTTTCGATGTCTATTTCAATTTGAGGTAGAAAAAATGTTACCAAAACCCCCCTTATTCCACTTTCTAAATTTATGTTTGACTTGTTTTAGTTTTTGATGGAATTTATGTATTCTTGTTCCTTTGAATCCATTTTTCCTATTGCCACAAACATTTTATATTATCCTTGAAATATAGGTGTTCTAACTAGAATTTTTTGAACCAAAATTCTTTGGCCCTAGGGGTCAGAGAGATGTCTAAAGAAAGAAAATTTGGCTAATAGTAGAAACCTTCATAGGTTAATATCTCTACCTCCAGTGATGTCTTCGATCAAAAAAATATTTCTGCTATAATAAAGTGATCCAATATTTTTTCTATTTATCTCATGATTCCTCTTTCCTTATTCTAGGTTTAAGAACCATTAGTATATTTTAGTTCTATTAGTCTTATCTTGTTTATTGTATCCATGAATGTTATACTATTAGCATCTATCCTTTGGATTCCTCCTTTTTTACATGGAGCGAGATGATCATTTTGAAATATCCTTGTAAAATCCAAGGGACGTCCTTAATGGATTCTCAAATTTATTTAAAAGAATCAAGGAAGGGTTGGTTAAGAGTAGGATTGGTAGGGCCATATACATTTATTATGAAAGCTTGGTCCACCAAACTAAGGCTTATGAAACTAGTGATTTGGATTTATGAGCGGAACAAAATGAAACCATATATTTATAATATTAACACAGAGATACAATGAACAATAATAGAGATAAAATACCACTTGACTTCTATTAAATAAGAAATATGTTGAAAACTATAAAATGCATAATGAAAACAAGATTGCTAGAATGGTGGTATCTTATCTATGAGAAGAGATGTGAAGACTATGTTCATTCGAAAGAAGATGAGTACAATGATACTTTGAAGGCCTTTTTACAATAAAAATGAATGCCAAAATCCTAAACATCCAAAAACCTAACCCTAGGATATGAAGTGCCAAAAGTCATGTGGGCCCCATTGGGGTAAGTTAGTACATCAACTTCTCGGGGTCGTAATGTGTGCATACGATCTTCGTTTAGGGTGCACAATAGCACGTTGGAAATGTATTGACAAGAAACTTCATTTAGGGGGCTCAATCAAATTGTTTGGTTATCATTGAGGTTCATGATCGTAAAAAATCTTCGTTTAGGCACTCAAAATGGCCCCAAAAATTCAAGAATTGAAAAAGTGCTAAAAATAGTAAGTTGCCAAAAAACTATTTTGAGCCAGTTGGACTAGGTGGGTGGCCACCAAGATACTCATAGATAAATAATAACCCCTTTGGAAGCAATGATCTCCATTGCATTGAGTGCCCCCATCAGATGAGGAAATTTCTGTTGAATTTAGCCCCGGGTGAGCCACTTGCCTTGGTGCAGGAGTTTCCCTTCTTTGACAAACTGATAAAGTTGGATCCTCTGTTAGATATTTCCCTTGACCTGTGTGTCCACGATATGATCAATGGATTATTGTTTTATGCCATAAAGGTTGAGCTCTTTTTGGGTCAATTGTTCTTTTATCTCTGAGGTGTCCAATAATGGTGGAAAATAAGGCCGAAGGAGGTCCATATTGAATATTGGGTGCAAGCCAAGGAACGGCGGGAGGTTGAGCTCAAAAGAATTTTCACCCACAATCTTGGTGATGGTGTAGGGTCCATAACAGAGTGGAAAAAGATTTCGACGAGGCCTTGTAAAGTGTTATTTTTTCAAATGCATCAAAACTTTGTCTCCCACCTTAAACTTGTGTGGAACCCGACATTGATCATGGAATTGGTTGTACTTGGAATTGGAATTATATAAAATATCCTGAACTTTTTGGTAGATAGGATGGATCTTCTCAATGAACCGGGTGACTTTTTCAACTCTGATTGGAGCCTTCAATGAGTTTGCTTAGGTGGCCACAAGGGGTAGTGCAACATCCATGGGACCCAATGGTTGAAATCCCAACCCCACCTAAAAGGGGTTGTGGTCGGTTGAGCTATGTGTGGCTCTGTTGTAGTTGTGATGAAAATAGCGAAGACTCTCATCCTAGGTGCGAGAGTGATTTGAATTGTACATGCACAGGATATGCATGATAATCCAATTGATGACCTTGGTTTGGCCATCCATCTAGGGGTGGAAGGAAGTGGACTTGGTGAGCTTGGTGTCCAACAATGACCAGAGCCTTGACTAGAATGTGTTGAGCAGTTGACTGTCCCGATATGAGATAATGGTTTGTAGGATCCCAAAGTGTACCCATAATCATTCAAAGAAGATATTGGAAGTGGCCTCCACTATGATTCTCTTCTTGTAGGCGACCATAATCGCCATCTTAGAAAAGTGATAAACAACCACAAAAACACAGTCATTTCCCTTCTTGGTGGAAATAATGCCTAACATGTACTCCACTAAGATGTATTTCGAGGTTCAGTCAGGAGTAGGCCAAGGAGTGTACATGCCTTTTTTATTAATGGTCGGTTTGGGAATAACGTGGGAAATTTAGGAACAAATATACTTGTTTACATCATGTCGAAGTTTCGGCTAGTAGAAATGTTGTTGCAACACTACCACTATATTTTCCATGATGAAGTGTCCTGCCACCTGACTATAGTGGGCTTCTCAAATCAACTTCTCTCACTTGCTTGATGGAACGCATAGATGGACTAGATGGAACAAAATCCCATCCTGAATATGGAATTTAGTGACAACTGTGTTTGTGCCTAACATTGGTAGGTGTTGGTGAAGTTTGGATCTATCTCATAGAGGTGGGACCATCAGGATATCTCGTGGCCACAATAATCTAGCATTATGGTGAGTGTCGCGAGTGGAGTTCAATTGACGAAACCATTGACTCAGTTGGTACTTCTTATTTTATACTTGATGTTGAGGTGGAACTGCTGAAAATATGTGGACCACTTCTAATGGTGGTCATTCTACAATTTTCCTTGTGTTTACATGAACTCCAATGACTTATGAGCAGTGTGGATGACTATCTCCTTCTTGAGAATGTAATGCCTCCATTCGCAGCAAGCTTTCACAATGGAATACATTTATTTTTCATAAATAGGGTACTTGTGGATGACATCTGATAGTGTCCCACTATGAAAGGCCACAGGGTGGTCGTGTTGTGTGATGATTGTGCCCACAACATAGTTGGAAGCATCTATCTCAATATCAAAGGGTTGTTGCAGGTCAGGTAATGAAAGCATTTGGGTGGAGCACAAGCATTGCTTCAGATCATTGAACGCTTTCTGTTGGTACATGCCCCACACAAATTTATACTTACCACCACCCCTATTTATTTGGCTTTACCATCACTCTATTCATGTAGCTAAGGGCACATGCAATATGGGAGAATTCTAACACAAACCTTCGATAGAAATTGGCAAGGCCAGTCAAGTATGACTTGGATCTTGGCTATATTAACATACACACCATGTACTGCATCAACAATGTATACCAAGTAATCGACCTTGTGCATTCCAAAGAAGCATTTTTCCAAGTTGGCATATAAATTGTGTTGTCGTAGAGTGTGTAGAACCTGCTCAATATGTTGCAAGTGTTCTTCCCAAGTATTGTTGTAGATGAGGATGTCATCCAGATACACAACCACAAATGAATTAGTGAAAGGATGAAAGATATCATCCATCATCCACATGAAATTTGTTGGGGAATTTTTCAAACCAAAGGGCATGACCAACCATTTAAAAATACCTTATTTTGACTTGAAGGGAGTTTTCCACACATATGTTTTTTCTATTGGGACCTGATGGTAGCTATACTTCAGATCAATCTTACTGAAGTATTTGGTTCCCTTGAGATGATCAAGGAGATCGTCGATTCGTGGAATCAGGTATCGGTTCCTGAATGTGATTTTATTTAGATCTGAGTAATCAATGCAGAGTCGCTAAGTTCCTTGTTTTTTCTACACTAGCACGACTGGGCTTCCACAAGGTGTTGAGTTGGGTCGAATGTTCCCCTTATGGAGTAGTTCTTGGATATAACACTTTCTCTCCTCATTTTCTAGCAGAGAATAGATTGGCCCATTGGCTAGCGTTGTGCCATTGGTCAGATTGATGGGATGCTTGACCTAGTAGTGCAGAGTTGTAGGTGATGAGAATATTTCTTTGCATTATTCCACGACCTTATCCACTTTTTTCTTCTACATGGAGAGGTTGGTTGTGGAGGACATGGATTTCACTGCGACCTTTCAATCACTTTGAGAGAGAATCATGAAGAAGAAAAACATCCCAGTATGATAAATGACCTTTCTTCATTGCTTGGAAGATATCAACCAAATAACACTAGGTGGGACTACCTCGGGTATCCTATACAATTTCTTGTTCAAAGTAATAATAACACAGTGAGGCCTAGACTCATATATAGCATGACATTTCCATAAATAAGGTTGGCCCAAAAGAACATCACAAACTTCAAGGGGAACAACATCACACAATACCTCATATTTGAATGGCTTGATGTCATATGACAAGAGACATTGTTGGTTAACACAAAAATAGCTTCCTTAATGGAGCCACCCGATGGTGTAGGGTTGTGGGTGCGACATTGTCGGCAGGGCTTGCCACTTGAAAACCTTTGCTAAGATGAGGTTCTTATGGATACCTCTATCAATGATGAAGTGTTATGGGGTGTCTTTTACCCACATCTGTGAATGAAAGAGGAACTCTCCTTCCTATGGATCCTCAGCTTCACCGGGTTGGATCTTGGTGGTAGCAACGGTGGCACTAGGTTCCACGTCAATGATCTATCTCCCCTTTTCTGGTTCTAACTTAGAGTCGAAACCCACATATTATTCAAAGGATTTAACCTCATCCACTAATGACTTATTTGAGAGACAATGAAGAATGTTATGATAGGGGATATTATGGAAGTCGTACCACTTCCCGGTATCTGTCTTCATCTTCCCATTGTCCTTCCTTGCTTGGGTATTGGACTAGTTGTCTTGAGGTTTCCCATATTTTCTCTATCCTTTTTTCTGCAGGATGGGGATTTTCTTGCAATGATTCTAATGTGAGGGGTTCCTAGACCCAAAGTGTTATGTATTTTGTTTCAACTTCTATATGGATGTATCTATGTAGACCATCGCAGTACTTGAGCACTAGATGTCTCTTGATGCAGGAGCATCCACATTTTGATCAAAAGAGCCAGCGCATGGAGTGGAAGAATACAACTGGACAACGCCAGCGCGTGCATTTTGAGTTACCTTGGAGTTGTTGCGCCGCCACTTGAACGAAGGAATTCAAAGCTAGGCACACTTGTAGGATATTAAAGATAAGAAGGCATTTATTTAGTTTTAATGATGTTAGGTAGGAGTTAACTATAGATTAGACAGTTTTGACTCTTGAGAGGGAAAACAGAATATAGGCACCCTCCTTTGTATTATTGAGGAGTTCTGGATTTTTCTGAATTTAGCATTAGCATAGAGAGAAAAAGAGAATAGAGCAGAGAGCTTGTGAAGAACCTTCATGTACATACATTGAATTAATAGGAAGTTGTGATTCAATTCCATGGATGTGTTTGATCTCTGTGTGTTGTTGATATTATGCTTATGCATGTTTGCTTCTTTATATGCTTATCTTTTATATGTTGCATATGTGATTGCATACCAGGTTCGAAACCTGAGGGAATGAAGTGAATGAGTTTCAATTGTTTCTCTTCTTAAGCCAGGAGATTCCTGCATAGAGTGCAGTGGAATTCCTCCGCATAGAGTGCATGGAGGAGGTTAAGCAGTCGAACTTTTGTTCTCTTTTGTCCAGAGTAAATTGGGTTGTTCGAGCCGGGCAGGTGGAGTGCAGGTCGAACTGAAATCTCAGCAGCAAGTTTGAGAAGGGAAGGACGGGTTTGCTGTAGCTGCGGATGTACAGAAACCGGGAGACTTCACCACTTTGAAAGTTGTTGGAGGAGAAGCGCAGAAGAAGTGCTCGAAGTTCTCTGAAGGAGTCAAAGGAGCAAGCTCAGGAGGGATAGCACTTTCGCTCCACGGTGGGAATAGACCCAGTGACGTTCAGACAGGCTGAAGGTGGAGAAGCGCAGAACTCTTCAGGAGGAAGAGAATCGACAACTTGAAGTTGTCGAAGAGATCTTCGAAATCTCGTAGACCATCAGATCGTGGAGGAGTTGAGAGAGGGTTAACTCGCAGGTGTCCGGAAGAACTCCTTACCATCGCGCATCGGCATATCGGGGTTGGCGAGCGTAAAGTTTGCATGCACAACGAAATCATGAGTCGCGATCCCCCGATTTAAATCGGAGCCGTCGATCGTAGGTGGGACAGGTGGCACGGGATTCCGAGGAGTTGGGACTCGACACTTCGGCGGTTTCGAAGTCGAGTGAATAAGGGAGGAATAGCGAAGTCCCGAATTACGATGGGTCCCACGTAGACGAAGTAGGGTATAACACGTGGCATCGCACATCGGCGTTCAGGGTTTTGAAAGGTGAGGAGATCACGACCTTTCATATGCCGATTTCCCGATAAGGAAATCCCCGACAGGGTTGAGCCGTTGACCATTGACATCGGGGATCGGAGTTCGGGGTTTCTTATTGCACGGGAAGAGCACATAGGGTTCACGATAGCGCGAACGCCGAGTTCCCGATTTGCGAAGGGGGAGAGCGTTGAGGAGTGTCTGGTGGGTGACAAGGACTCCTGAGAGGAGTAGGAAGAGCTCAGACTCTTCGGGCCCGTGATTTGAAGAAGGTCCTGGTGGGAGCGGCTGCTCGCTGAGGGGCATATTGCGTCAGGTGGTATCAGAGCTTTGAAAGTCTTGTCTGTATATTGCAGATAGGAAGAGAAAAAGAGGAAAGGAAGCACTCTGATACTCATGACTTGCGTCATGTGGTATCAGAGCAGGAGTGCCTTTGTTTTCTGAAGCAGAGGCAGAAGAAACAAAATG
>SNQJ01S0072377.1:38022-49246 GCA_010110895.2 Picea sitchensis
AATAGGCAAAGCTGTTGTCCCAGAAAGAACACAGAATCCCAAGGAGTATTGGAAGAGACCTCAGGGAAAAGCGGAAAGAGGTGGAACCTCACAGCATAGGCAGAAAATTTTTGAGCCGAGGAGACAGTAAGCGGATCAGCGAGGAGGATACGCTGATGCCAATACATTTCCTCGTACCCGAGGTAGAGGCAGAGGTTGAGGAGGAGTTATCACATGTTTCACATGTGGTAAAGATGGACACAAGGCCATTGACTGTCCAGACAGAAAAATGGACAGAAGTGAAACTCACGTCACTGAGGTGCAGAGGCGTGACGTGGAAGATGAGGACACTGGAAGTGGAGAGTCACTAACAGTGCACAAGGCTCTCTTGAAGCCTGAGAAGGAGGTGGACAGCTCAGCGCAAATATGCAGACTGTTCCGGATGACTTGCAAGACCAAGGGCTGGAAATGCAAGGTCATAGTGGACAGTGGGAGCACAGATAATCTCGTCTCGACCGAGATGGTGGAGAAACTGGAGCTGAAAATGAACAAGCACCCGAGTCCATACAAAGTGACGTGGCTGCAGAAAGGACACCAGGTATGTGTTACAAAACAATGCTTAGTCCAATTAAAATGGGTGAATATAAGGATGAGATCCTGTGTGATGTCCTACCCATGGATGTCTGTCACGTTTTATTGGGTAGACCATGGCAGTATGACCGACATGTTGTTCATGATGGGAGGATGAACACATACACCTTAGAGAAAGATGGGAAAACCCATACGTTGCTCCCAATCAAGGATAAGGAAATGAAGCTGGAAGTAAACAACACGATACTTCTCATGAGTGGGAAAGAGATTCTCACAGAGTTGGAGAAGAATGAAGATCCACAGTTCTTTGTTGTCAGGAAGCCGAGAATTGTCCTGACAAGCACCAGAGTGGATGATTTGCCAGAGGAGATTCAGCAACTGCTGGGAGAGTTTGTTGATATCATCGTGGATGAACTACCGCATTCATTTCCACCGATGAGGAGTGTGAGTCATCATATTGACCTCATACCCGGAGCAATCTTACCAAACAAGGCAGCGTACAGGTTGACACCTCAGGAGAATGAGGAAGTCAAAAGGCAGGTACAGGATCTGCAGGACAAAGGGCTAGTGAGGGAGAGTCTTAGTCCATGTGTCGTTCCAACAACACTGAGCCCAAAGAAGGGTGGAGGCTGGAGAATGTGTACAGACTCCAGGGCGATAAATAAGATTACCATCAGGTACAGGTTTCCACTGCCAAGAATGGACGACTTTATGGATTGCCTGAGCGGGGCGAATTAGTTTTCCAAGATTGATCTCAAGAGCGGATATCATCAGATCCGGATGAGAGAGGGAGATGAATGGAAGACAACATTCAAAACAAACGAAGGTTTGTACGAATGGTTGGTCATGTCGTTTGGGTTGAAAAACGCACCAAGCACATTCATGAGGCTGATGAATGAAGTCCTGAGGGAATACATCGGCAAATTTTTGGTCGTGTACTTGGACGACATTTTGATTTTCAGCAAGACTAGAGCTGAAAACTTGAGGCATTTAGCCATTTTGATGAGGAGACTGCAGCAGGAGAAACTGCTGATCAATTTGAAGAAGTGTTCCTTCATGCAGACAGAACTCATATATTTGGGTTTTGTGATTTCAGCAAATGAGTTGAAGATGGATCCTGAGAAGGTGGAAGTGATCAGGAATTGGCCATCACCGAGAAACGTTTTTGAGGTAAGGAGCTTTCACGGTTTGGCAAGCTTCTACAGAAAATTCATTCGGAATTTTAGTGGAATTAGTGCCGCCATGATGGACACTGTGAAGAAGCGGCATAAAGTTTTTCAGTGGACAACAGAGGCTGAGAGGAGCTTCAATCTGTTGAAGCAGAAGATTACTGAGCAGCCTATCCTGGTGCTGCCAGATTTTCATAAGACCTTCCAGGTGAAGTGTGACGCTAGTGGATATGTTGTTGGAGGAGTTTTAAGTTAGGATGACAGACCTGTGGCATATTACAACGAGAAGCTGGATGATGCGAAGTTGAAGTACTCCACATATGACAAGGAATTCTATGCCATCATCCAGGCATTGAAGAAGTGGAGGCATTATCTCATACCCAAAGAATTTGTCCTGTACAGCGACAACCATGCGTTACAATTCGTGAGTCAGCAGGAGAAGCTGAATCAAAAGCATGCGAAATGGGTGGAGTACATGCAGAACTTCACCTTTTTCATCAAACATATTTCGGGGACTGCGAACAAGGTGGCTGATGCCTTGATTCGAAAATGTTTATTGCTGCAAGAATTCAGGGTCAAGACTTTGGGTTTTGAAAACCTGAAATATATGTATGCAAGTGATGCTGATTTCGGGGAAGCTTATGAAGCAGCCGAGAATCCGGTGCTCAGAGATAGGAGCCCGTGGATAGATTTCTTGATATAGGATGGATTTCTATTCAAGGGCAATCAATTGTGCATTCCGGATTGCTCTATGAGAGAGAATTTGGTGAAGGAAAAGCACAACGGAGGATTAGCAGGTCATTTTGGGCATGACAAAACATTCGCCAAGCTGAGTGAATCTTATTACTGGCCGGGCATGCGTGCAGAGGTGAAGAAGTTTGTTGACAGGTGCAGAATATGTCAACACGCAAAAGGCCGAAAGCAGAACACAGGGTTATATCAGCCGTTGCCTATACCTGAGAGGCCATGGGAAGCCATTAACATGGATTTTGTCTTGGGATTGCCAAGAACACAACGAGGAGTTGATTTCATCTTTGTTGTGGTGGACGGGTTCTCAAAGATGGCACATTTCATTCCGTGTCATAAGACTAGCGATGCGACCCACATCGCCAATTTGTTCTTTAAAGAGATTGTCCGATTGCATGGATTGCCGAGAAGCATAGTCTCGGATCGAGATACCAAATTCATAGGTCATTTTTGGAGGAAGCTATGGAARAAGTTGGGGACTGACCTGRCATTCAGTTCTGCTTACCATCCGCAGACAGATGGGCAGACAGAAGTGGTCAACAAAAKCTTAGGGGATCTGTTGAGAAGCCTAGTGGTSGAGCATCACACCAGTTGGGATCAGATATTACCACAGGCAGAGTTTGCATACAACGATTYTGTGAATCGGAGTACAGGTAAGAGTCTGTTTCAAATTTTATATGGAACACAGCCGAGAGGAGTGTCTGAGCTCAGGGAGCCAGAACAGGCTGAGACTAGCAGCGCGAGAGCTGAGGAATTTGCTGAAGCAATGCAAGAACTTCACACGCAGGTGAAGCAGCGGTTGCAAAAATCCGATCAAGAGTATAAGCGCAGAGCCGATCAGTGGAAGAGACAACTTCAGTTTGAAGTTGGTGACATGGTTCTAGCGCATTTGAGGAAGGAAAGGTTCCCAAGGGGAACATACAACAAGCTCAAGATGAAGAAAATGGGGCCGTGCCGAATCCTGAAGAAATTCGAGGAGAATGCATATGAGCTTGAGTTGCCAGAGGGCATTGGGATATCTATGATTTTCAATATTTCAGATTTATACCCCTACAGGGATGATGAAACAGGCACTGGAACTAAGGAACCAGTGATTAAGTGGCATAAACAATTACCAGTTGCACAGGAACCGAGGATGGAGTGCATACTGGACAAGAGAGTTGGAAGAAAGACCAGGAGGAAATAGTACTTTGAGTACCTGGTGAAATGGAAAGACCACCCAGTGGAGGATGCCAGTTGGGAGACCGAGGCAGTAATACAAAGACATGGTCACACTGTGAAGGAGCTCATGGACAGGAGCCCATGAAATCTTTCGAGCCGAGGAGTATGATGCAGGAGCATCCACATTTTGATCAAAAGAGCCAGTGCATGGAGCGGAAGAATACAGCTGGACAGCGCCAGCGCGTGCATTTTGAGTTACCTTGGAGTTATTGCGCCGCCACTTGAATGAAGGAATTCAAAGCTAGGTGCACTTGTAGGATATTAAAGATAAGAAGTCATTTATTTAGTTTTAATGCTATTAGGTAGGAGTTAACTATAGATTAGACAGTTTTGACTCTTGAGAGGGAAAACAGAATATAGGCACCCTCCTTTGTATTATTGAGGAGTTCTGGATTTTTCTGAATTCAGCATTAGCATAGAGAGAAAAAGAGAATAGAGCAGAGAGCTTGTGAAGAACCTTCATGTACAGACATTGAATTAATAGGAAGTTGTGATTCAATTCCATGGATGTGTTTGATCTCTGTGTGTTGTTGATATTATGCTTATGCATGCTTGCTTCTTTATATGCTTATCTTTTATATGCTGCATATGTGATTTCATACCAGGTTCGAAACCTGAGGGAATGAAGTGAATGAGTTTCAATTGTTTCTCTGCTTAAGAAAGGAGATTCCTGCATAGAGTGCAGTGGAATTCCTCCGCATAGAGTGCGTGGAGGAGGTTAAGCAGTCGAACTTTTGTTCTCTTTTGCCCAGAGTAAATTGGGTTGTTCGAGCCGGGCAGGTGGAGTGTAGGTCGAACTTAAATCTTAGTAGCAAGTCTGAGAAGGGAAGGACGGGTTTGCTGTAGCTGCGGATGTACAGAAACCGGGAGACTTCAACACTTTGAAAGTTGTTGGAGGAGAAGCGTAGAAGAAGTGCTCAAAGTTCTCTGAAGGAGTCAGAGGAACAAGCTCAGGAGGGATAGCACTTTCTCTCCATGGTGGGAACAGACCCAGTGACGTTCAGACAGGCTGAAGGTAGAGAAGCGCAGAACTCTTCAGGAGGAAGAGAATTGACAACTTGAAGTTGTCGAAGAGATCTTCGAAATCCCGCAGACCATCAGATCGCGGAGGAGTTGAGAGAGGGTTAAATCACAGGTGTCTGGAAGAAATCCTTACCATCACGCATCGGCATATCGGGGTTGTCGAGCGCAAAGGTTGCATGCACAACGAAATCACGAGTCGCGATCCCCCGATTTAAATCAGAGCCGTCGATCGTAGGAGGGAAAGGTGGCACGGGATTCCGAGGAGTCGAGACTTGGCACTTTGGCGGATTCGAAGTCGAGTGAAGAAGGGAGGAATAGCGAAGTCCCGAATTACGACGGGTCCCACGTAGACGAAGTAGGGTATAACACGTGGCATCTCACATCGGCGTTCGGGGTTTTGAAAGGTGAGGAGATCATGACCTTTCATATGTCGATTTCCCGATAAGAAAATCCCCGACAGGGTTGAGTTGTTGATCGTTGACATCGGGGATCGGAGTTCGGGGTTTCTTATTGCACGGGAAGAGCACATAGGGTTCGCGATAGCGCGAACGCCGAGTTCCCGATTTGCGAAGGGGGAGATCGCTGAGGAGTGTTCGGTGGGTGACAAGGACTCCCGAGAGGAGTAGGAAGAGCTCAGACTCTTCGGGCCCGTGATTTGAAGAAGGTCCTGGTGGGAGCGGCTGCTCGCTGAGGGGCAAATTGCATCATCTCTCGTAATATTTGATACCCAACTTGGTATGCAAGGTATCGAAGACCTTAGTGAACTTTGGCACTGTTTGATCTCCTTCTTGTCACAGTGTGGTCCATCTTGTATACAAATCATCATAACTTCCAACAAGGTATTTTGGTTCCTTAATAACATCCTTGAAGGAACCCAAAGTGGGTGAAACTAAAAATAATGTGGATCTGTCTATTTCCTTTTACTGACATAAAGTATCCCACCAATCTTTGACATGCGGGATGGCCTTAAGGAGAACAAATATAATATTTTCTCTATCTAAAAAGTTGTAGATAGAAAAATACCCTTCTATAAGGATTAACCATTTATCTATTGCATTCACATCTATCTGACATTCAAATATAGGAATATAAAAATTGATTTGTACCTTGAAGGGTGCAACACCTCCGCTTGAGGTGGATGTGTCTCTTGTCGACAGTCGTCGAAGGATTTGTGCAAAGTTGTCCATCATCTCATTTCTTTGTCGCTCAAGGGATTCCTCGAGAAACATTTTGAAATGATCTGTTGTCCAATGGTATTTATTTTCACCCACCATGGAAGGTTTCTTGGGTGTGCGAGAGATTTTTTCCTCAATATAAACAAGCTCGAGACCTAATTTTCTATACCCTGACCGCATCGATACATGCATTTAAAAAAAACGACAAGGAGAAGACCACTTTGGTCCCAATGATCCAGATTTATGAGAAGAATGAAATGAAACCATCGATTTATAATATTAACACAGAGACACACTGAAAAATAATAGATATACAATAAAACTTGACTTCTATTAAATAAGAAATATGATGAAAAATGTAAAATACAGACTGAAAACGAGCTTGCTAGAATGGTGGCAACTTATCTCTGAGAAGAGATGTGATGAATACGTTCATTCACAAGAAGATGAGTACAATTAGGATTTGAAGGTAGTTTTACAATAAACATGAATTCCAAAACCCTAGACATCCAAAAACCTAACCCTAGGATATGGAGCGCCAAAATTCATGTGGGCCCTATTGGGGTAAGTTAGTACATCAACTTCCCAGTGTCGTAACTTTTGCATACGATCCCCATTTAGGAAACATGATAGCTCATTGAAAAGGTATTGATGAGGAGATTCGTTTAGGGGGATAAATTAGAGTTTTAGGCTATTATTGAGGCACCTTATCATGAAAAAAAACATCTTTTAGTCCCTCAAAATGGCCCCGAAAGTTAAAGAACCGAAAAACTGCCAAAAATTGTAAGTTGCCTAAAAACTATTTTGATCCAGTTGGACAAGGTGGGTGGCCACTGATATCCTCATGTATCGTCAAGATGAGATGAATTTTGGAGCCTCTATTATTTCTTCTAAAATCATCTATGCTAGGTCCTAGATGATTCCTAGGCCCATATAAAAACATATGGCTATTGTATCTATACATTCACGGGATTCCTCTCAAACATTTTTTAGGATTGAATATCGTAAAGTTGTTATCATACTTAGTTTCATGGAGCATTAAGAGAGTGGGTTTGTACTTATTTTATTCTTCAGTATATGATGTTTTCTTTTTGTATTCAAACCCTTGACGTTCCATGAGATAATACTCATTCTAATCTTTGGTTGGGAGGAGGATTACTTCTCTGGAAGTCCTTTTTTTTGTCTTAAGTCCACTAAGAGTGCACCTTCTTCAATTTTTTTCTTTGCTTATTTCCTTCCACCTTTTTTTTCTTTTCTAATGGATTTTTTATAGATTTGAGTGGGGTGTTTCTAATTCCAAAACCACTAGTTGATATGTGGTTTTGCTTGGAATCCTCAATCTTATATTTTCCTTTTAGTACTTCCCTTCGTAGATGGCTTAGTTGCATTTTTGGGAGATTGGTTGAATGGGTCTACCCATGAGAAGCTATAAGTGTTGGAATATTGATCTCAATTAGTTCCATATCCATGCCTTGTTGAGGTTTCTCTTAAATATCTTATTCAATATCCATTTTTAGGGCCACAACATTTTTTTTGTCGTTCATTGGAATGGGGCCACGAGGATATGTTTTTCTATACTTTGGATCCTCTTTTGGAGGATTCACTATTGGAATTTGTTCTTTGGTGATTCTTGATGTTCCTCCTAATTGTATTTCAACATCACCCATGGTTGCTAAATTCTGAAAATTGCTAGGTTCCTTTTCTAGGGCACTTGAGGTTTGTTTGGAAACTTTTTACCCCTAATTAAACTTACTTGGGACCTAGTTTAAAGTCATCATGATCTGTAGCATTATCAATTTTATTCTACATTGCTTCCACATTGACAGTCTTTGAATAAATGATCAATGATCATGTTCATGGAATTTCTATCATCTAAGTGGAATACACTGATAGTCGAGTGTCCTTATGCATTCTTCATCTTGGAAGTTAATGTTATGGATTTCAGTAGAGTAGAGAACCTGAAACATCCATATATACACAAATCCATGCATATGAGGTATATTTACCATTGTGTAACCTTAGATATTTTGATGAAGTTACCTAGGGTGTTCCATATGCCAATTAGGGTCCCTTCCTCCTAAAATTCCTAAGGAAACAAATAGATCTTATCCAAATATGTGTCCCTATGGAGTCTTCTTTTTCTAGTGTAAATATATTAGTCCAAAATCTAGATCCAACTTTTGGGAACTAAAATTTAACATTGTGGATTCTTATAATTCAATGTTTTTATAGATGAAATGCACATGATATAAACTACAATATGCCATGTATATGCTACGAAGATGGTCACAACAAATTTCTTATTTATCTATTTATTCTTTATCTTATTAATGTTTGTACTTTTGTATCATTATAATTTCAATTCAAATTATATGTGTTTGATTTAAGCCAATGCAACATATATTGTTTAATAATCCCTTCTTTTTTTTTTAATGTTTCTAACCCATTTTCTACAATTAATGTTGTTGTTGATATTTTTTAATGGGCCTTGCATAACAACATTTCTAATGTAACTACTTCATCACATGTTCATCACTAAGTAAATGATATTTTAGTTATTAATTATTTACTATTTAATTCCATATTTTCAATTAAATTTCTTTCTTCATTAATTTTATCATAAATTTCACATTTTATAATACACTTTTCTTCATGGAAAAGGTATACAACTTTGTGTTGAAAAATATTTTGCAATATTCTTTGGAGCAGTTCCCAAATATCATCAAATATCAAACACCTTCCATTGTATCTAAATGTGCCATAAGAGAATCTCTTTTCCATTAACAATAAAAATTTTGATTCCATTTATTATATTAGTTATACATTTGCACCATCTTCTATAATTTGTTGGCCTTTCCATTTACCATTTTCATTTACCACACATACTTTGAAAGTTATCCCTCTAGCTGTAATGATTTCATAAATAATTGAGTTACAAAACATTATTTTATTTTTTTATCTTCATTCATTAATAATTTGTTATTTTTTGTGTGGTAGATGCAACAAATAGATCTTCATTGTTCCATTTCCTTATTTTTTTTGGGTTGTGGTGAAGATAGAACAATTTATGTTCTCCCTATTATTGAATAACTATAAAAATGAGCTTCATATATGTGTTTCTTCCACCATGGTCAATATAATTGAGCTTCATATATGTGTTGCTTCCACCATTGTCAATATCAAACCTTGCAACCAACATCTAAGATATAACCTTACTCTTTGTTTTGTTTTCTAAACTGCTTCATTTTACACGTTATATTTTAATACATTAAAAATACATCATCCCCTAAAGCTTTCTATGAACAACTTAATATATTCACATACTAAATTACTAAGATATTTGATGGTCACTTTTATTCATGGTAATATATTCACATACAAAATCGCTACTAAATACATCATCCCCTAAAGCTTTCTATGAACAACTTAATATATTCACATTCTAAATTACTAAGATATTTGATGGTCACTTTTATTCATGGTAATATATTCACATACGAAATCGCTACTAAGATATTTGATGGTTACTTTTATTCATGGTGATATATTCACATACGAAATCGCTATTGATATATGATGGTAGCATTATTCATGATTGTCTTTAACCAATTTATGTATGGTGATACTTTATGATATATCATGGTAGCGGTATTAGTCCATGTCGAAGGCGTAGAGGGAGTATAGCAATCAATAATTTGTTGACTTCATATAACTTTTTGGTTTGACTACAAATTTTTGCATACTTTGTAACATTCGAACTACAAAAGTAAAAGCATTATTTTTTATATATTAAAAAAACCCATATCTGTCATGATCTGATTGGATGATATATTTGAGGTCTTATTGCCATCTTCGCTATTCCCAATGAATTATATGTTTCCATATCCAAAGTTTTATCATGTACGGTACTTTTCTTAATTTGTACTATTCTTATTGAAATGTTTAGATATCCAAAGTTTGTACTAATAGATTTGAGGTCTTATTGCACATGGATAGTCAGTTTTCATATTACTTTGTTGTCTCACTCAAAATAAATTTTAGAATAGTCTCTAGTGTTCGAACTATTGTTAATATTATTAATATTATTATTTTTATTATTTTTTTATTACTATTACTATTACTATGTGTGATTTTTTCTTTATTCTTGCATACTTCGGGAGTCTTTGTCATTGTTGTGTATGTAAACATGCCTTCCACGCTGCATTCTTTCTTAAATGTTTGCACAGGGCGATGTCATTCAATGGTTATGATAGTCTTAAGTGTTTACCTAACATGTCTCGTAGCCTTAAATGTTTATTGTATAGATGTGTTGCAATACAATTTCGTTCCATTTTTTGATGGTGTTGTTTGCAGTAAAATTGAGCAATATTGATCTCCACTGGCATCATTGGATCAATGTTTGATGCTTTTTCATTGTTTCATTCCATGGTTCTTGTTCTTGTTTGATTCAACTTTGCAAAGTTGAGGTGTTGCAGTTGTAGTTGGACCTCTTCATGGTTGTTCACTGGTTTGTTGTTCTTCCACTTTGCAAGTTGTTGGACCTGTTGTTGTAGTCTTCAAGTTTTGGGGCTGAGCTCTTGTCATCTCTCGTTGACAAGTAATTTTCCATTCCATCATTTCATTGATATTCCTATTTTTCTACTTGGTGTTTTTCACCTTCCAGGCAAGATTTTTCAATGGTATGAGTCCATGCCTCAAAATGTTGTTGCAGAACATCTTTCTGTGTGGTATTGTTTTATGTTCCTAGAAACCATGCATTTTCATATGCCAAATGCCATGTCCTAGATATTGTTCCATATCTATTTCTAAAATTTCAATGCAAAGGGGTTTAGAAAATGAATTCAGAGCTGGTAAAAGGGGGAACCATCCGCCATGGTGTAGTGAGAGGGAATGTTATTATTTTGTGGGTCAAAAAACTTCATCCACTTGTTGACTTTTTCCTGTCCTTTCTATTTTGAATAACATATTATACCTCTGAGAAGCTTGTAGGATGCACACCATGAATAGGTTCAAATCAGTCTTTGTGCTCATCAAATTTATAGTGTTATTTATTTGCGTTGTTTCTTCTGTTTTGTTCACTGTTCAATGTAGCTTTGTTTTCTTGTCATATGTTGTGGCGAATAGGGAGAATTGAATTTAACAAGAATAAGGTTGAAGGATACATACCGGGATTGGTACGCAGTTCCGCACTTGTATTTTTCTATTTGTCTTTATTTTTTATTTTCATTTTATTTTTTTCCCCTTTTCCCTGTTTTCATACAAACTGAAAATAGCTAAGAAAGAACTTGAAAATCATAGTTTAAGAGATGAAACAATTAA